>CM042009.1:68741025-68831025 GCA_023525715.1 Cichorium intybus | reverse complement strand
AGCCCCTGCACTTTTAATTAATCCAAATAATCCCAAAATTAATTCCAATTAATGTCTGATTATTTATTAATTAAATAATACTATTTCTAATTAATATATTATCCTCATAATATATTAACAAATTATTTATATTGATTTATTAATCAGATAATAATTCAATATCTCTCTCTAAAAGTTATTCTGTCAAATTTCCAACTATGAGGGCAACCCAAAAGGACTGTGCTGCTATCAATTCAAGTATATTTCTAAATTATAGTCATGGCTTAGACACCTAATCCAATATATATATATATATATATATATATATATATATATATATATATATATATATATATATATATATATATCATCTCAATAGCCTCTATTTATAGGTTTTATGTGTATATTTATGTTTTTATTGTTAACTATTATGATGTTTAATCAATTCATATATGCATCATTTACGATCATATCATCTGAATTATACCTATTGAATGTTTCATGTAAATAAAACTTAATATAAATTTATTTAATATTATTATTAATTATTGTTATAGTTATTTAATTTTAATAGAACTTATTTAGATTTTTTTTTTAAATTTTGATCATGATTATTCTCTCAAATATCAATCATTTTTTCTCGGCAAACATAATATATATATTTTTTGTCTTATTGATAAGTATTATTATATTTAAATTGTTAAAAACTATATGCTGGAAAAATTATAAAAAGATATATTTTGTTAAATTATTTTGTTAATTTAGCATTTTAATTTAGGTTTTACGGTCCACATTACTTGGTTAATCAACTTAGATAGATACTTTTAAGATTAATTAAAAAATATAATGTTTTACATCCAATTTCAACCAATAAATTAAGTATCTTAAGTTGAAAGTTAAAGAATTAAGCTTAGAATATTTATTTTATTCACTTATCTCACATTAATTAACCAAATTATAATCATTATTAGAAGAAATTTGAAAAGTCATGGAAGTTTCAAATTGATATGGTGTAAGTATTTGTGCTTGTTTTATAATAGATATATAAATACTTTTATTTTTTTAAGAAAACCTCTTTCAATCCTGTCACTATAGTTTTGATATTTTATTGTGATGTTTAGACACATACAAGGAAAAGAAGCATAAACTATAAAAAATATGAGACGATAGAGAGAACCAATAAGAGAGAACAATAAGGGCATGTTACGGTCTACATATCATACTTAATTTTGTAGTTAGCAAAGAAGGAACACGATCAACTTTTTTGGTACGTTCTTGTGCTTTTGTCACTGGTGATATTATATACTTCTACCAATATAGGAAATTAACTTTAATTATATACATAATAGCAATGTCATTACTTTACCCATTATAGTAGTGTACTTCTATTATTTTATTCATAATAGCAATTTGTAACCCATAATAACAGTGCACTTGCATTTTTTACACATAATAGCAGTGCACTTCAGTTTCTTTCTTATAATAGCAATACACTTATAATCTTATATGATAAGAACAATATGTATCAAAATATAGCACAATTCATATCTTGTATCTAATTAGGTATATTCTTGTGTGGTGAAACTAGAAGTGGGTAACACAATGTTGAAAATATTTAAAGATCACGAAGCAGATACATCTTAGATGATTTTAGTTACTATGACAAAGGAGAGAAGGATTGCTGGAAAAGAGGTCTAAAGAGCGTGAATTTTCCTTGGGACATGGACAACAAATGTTACAAGAATCTCAAATAAGCACCAAAAACTTTAGTCCAAAATTGTAATTTACTCAACGAGTACCAAAATGCTCAAGTAAATGTTCTATAAAGGTACCAAAATGCTCAACTAAATGTTTGGTAGCTTTTTTTTCATTCAGTCGAAATATTTTCTTATTTTTGCTCAGGAAACATGTATTTTTGGGTAAAGAGGGCGGCACCTCTGACAAATTTTATTAATAAAAAGAATAAATACAATATAAGGCTGGGGACTCCCCACCTAAAAAACAGAAAATCCATCGGGACAGCCCCCAACGGACAACAAGGCTAAACTAGGAACCAAAACAAGGAATGGAACCAGAAGCAAACAAGAACATAAAGGAAAGCAACCTGCAAAACAAACAAACCATACAAGCAGAGAAAAATATCGGAGCGAAGAGGAAGAAAGTTAAGGGCGGGTCCATATCGTTTTAGCCAAATCAACATTAGTGCAAGGTTTCATAGATAGACTCAGCAGTCTACAGCGGATATCATCCTTAACACTATTCATGACAGCATGATGAGATCTTTTAGTTTTTTTAAAAATTCGAAAATTTCTTTCCTGCCAAATGTGGTAAACAGCTCCAGCAAGAACAAGTCTTCTAATGATGGACCAAATGGTCTTGCTCTTAGAAATCGGGTTGAGTTGATTAATGATACCAGACCAGTTATCAGTGGAGAAGGCGAGATTCATGACCTGATGGAGGTCATGCCAAACCGAAGAATAGAAAGAACAATCAAAGAAGAGATGGGAAAAGGAATCCGGACAATCCCCGCAGAACGCACAATTGAGATTGGAGTTAGTGTCCCATATTTTGATTTTATCATGAGTCTTTAGACGATTATTAAGAGCAACCCAGAGAATGAAAGCATGTCTGGGAATATTCTGGGAGAACCAAACAAGATGAAACCAAAAGACCGGTTGATGATAGGGGCAAATAGACTGCCAAACAGAACGAACAGAGAAAGGAGAGAGTTTACCGTCTCTAGATCTCCAAAGGAGTTTATCAGGAACGGACGTGGAAAGAGAAGGAGGGTTATGAGAAAGAAGAGCAGCATGGGAGTCCCTCCAACAATGTGGGCGAACCCAAGATCCGTTGAGGACCAGGTCAGCAACCTTAGTATCAGGAGCGAAACCCGCATCATGGATGTTACGGGCAGACAAGAATTTAGAAAGGGGGCCCGCTGGGTGCGAGTTATCGAACCAAGCAGAAGTAGAGCAACCATCACCTATCTGGGAAACTATATACTCCCTTATCTTATCCCGCATATCAAGGATGTTTCGTCAGGCAAATCCAGAACCGTACTTTTTGGGGGCATCCCAAAAGTTACGGCCACATAGACGGTAAGAGTGGATCCACTTAACCCATAGGGACTCTTTCTTGGAAAGGAGTCTCCAAACATGGGAAGCCATAAGGGCAACATTCCAGATAGCAAGGTTACGGATGCCAAGACCACCATGTTCCTTAGGAAGGCACACAGTTTTCCAGGAGACTTTAGCTTTACCTCGTTTCAACTCACCATGGCACCAGAGGAAACCTCTCATGAGCTTCTCAATATCGTTAGATATAGATTTAGGAAGAATAAAAACAGAAGCCCAATAGATTTGAGTAGAAGAAAGAACAGAGAGGATGAGCTGGAGACGACTAGCAAAGGAGAGAGACTTGTTCTTCCAGTCATTAATCCTGCATTTGACTTTATCAACAAGGCCTTTACAGTCTTTGTGGGTAAGACGGGTGGTGATAAGAGGAACGCCAAGGTATCGGATAGGGAAAGAGCCCTCAGGAAACTTAACAATACGGTCAATGGCATCCCTGGTCCTCTCACCAACATTACAATAGAAGGCTTCACTCTTCGCAATATTAGGATGGAGGCCAGAAACCCCAGAGAATTCTTCAAGAGAATCACAGATGATTCTAACCGAAGAGCTATCTCCATGACAGAAGAGAAGGAGATCGTCGGCAAAACAGAGATAGGTGATACATTGATCTTCACATTGTCTGTGGAATTTAAAAGAGTCCGAATCATGGATGTTTCTCTTGATCAAAAGGTTAAGCACCTCCATGACAAGAGTGAAGAGATATGGAGAGAGGGGGTCACCCTGCCGCAGGCCCCTTTTACCGTCGAAATATCCGTGAGTATTACCATTGATACACACAGAGTAAGCAACCGTGGAAACACATGTCATGATCCAGTCAATCATACGATCGGGGAAACCAAACCCAAACAAGATGGTCCGAAGAAACGACCAGTCAACTGTGTCGTAAGCTTTTTGAATATCGACCTTAAAAGCACACCTAGGAGGACCACGATGACGATGATAATCACGCATGAGCTCGTGGACAAGAAGGATGTTGTCGGTGATCAAACGGCCAGGGATGAAAGCAGACTGGTTATCATCAACCAGAGAAGAAAGATGGTTTTTGATACGATCCGCAATAATCTTGCTGATACATTTGTAAACAACATTACAGCACGCGATAGGGCGGAAATCAGTGACTTTGGAAGGGGAATCAACTTTAGGGATGAGAGCAAGGATGATGCTGTTGAAAGACTTAAGAAGTTTTCCAGAATAGAAGAATTCCTTAACCGCCATACAGAAATCAGGACCCACAATATCCCAAGCAGATTTGAAGAACTTAGCAGAGAAACCATCTGAACCAGGGGCTTTATCATCACCCATCTGGAACAGGACACACTTAACCTCCTCATCAGTAACAGGAGTAAGCATGGCGGTAGATTGGATAGGGGAAAGCTTATTAGAGAAAAGGGAACAAGGATTACGAATAGGAATGGAGGGGTGGGCAGAACCCAAGAAAGATTGAAAGTGGGAGACAAAAAGCTTGGGATGGTCATTCCCCGAGATCCAGTTTCCGTTAGCATCCTGGATAGAATCGATACGGTTACGAGATAAACGGCTTCTAACAGACTTGTGGAAAAATCCAGAATTTTTATCTCCCTCACGAAGCCAGTCAACCTTAGCCTTTTGTTTTAGGAACCTCTCTTCATCAAGGCTAGCCTCATTATAAGCGAGGAGATACCTGCAATGTTCTTCACGGAGATCCTTATTAAAAGGGTCCCGATCCAGAGCAATCTGAATTCTATCAAGCTTAGTACGAAGGGAGATAACCTTAGAGAAAATGTTGCCCTGGTTCCGAAGAAGCTGACGCAAGGGTTTTTTCAGATTTTTGAGGTTTTGGAAAACCTTATACATCCTATATCCGGTGATATTGGGGTTCCAAGAAGCCGCAACAACCTCCTTGAAATCGTTCTTATAAGTCAGGAAGTTAGGGAACTTGAACGGTTTAGGCCTAAACGTAGCACGGTGAGGAAGAGAAAGCACAGCAGGGGTATGGTCAGAAGTACGGTAGGGGAGAAAACTGACAGTAGCAGAGGGGAAATAAGCAACGAACTTAGGATTTCCCATAACACGATCAATTTTCTTGAGAATCCCACCAGTACCATTAGGAGACTTGGTCCAGATGTAGAAGAGACCTTTATAGTTAAGGTCCTCCATCTCCATGCGATTAACACATTCCCTAAAATCCTCCATGGCACAAGAGATAACAGAATTCCCGTAGGTGCTATCTTTCATGTCAAGAGCAACATTGAAATCACCCAAGAGGATCCAGGGAGCATCTTTAACCACATTCTTATGGGCCGAAAGAGAATGCCAAAGTGAGCGACGGAGGATGTGATTATTATGAGCATAGACGAAAGAGCAGAAGAAGGATTTATTAGAGGCACGAATTTTAACGGAGAAATGCATAACCTGATCATTTAAGTCAAGAAGCATCATATCAACAGCAAGGGGGTCCCAGGCAACCACAATTCTCGTACCCCGAGGGCAAAAAAGACCGTTAGACGACCAAGACCAGGAACCAAAAGCACGAGTACAGATAAGAGGAAGATTAGAGAAGAAAGCACGAGTCTCGACGGAAGCACAAATATGGAGATTTTGATCGTGAATAAGATCTCTCAAAGCTTTCTGATGAGAAGCCTTACAGAGACCGCAAGTATTCCAAGCAGCGATGTGTGTCATATGGAAACAGTAGGTGGGATGGAGTCTATCTGCTCGGACGCCTGAGCTATCATATGGAAACAGTAAGTTAACTTGATCATTAGTTCCTCTCTATATTTGGCTTATATGTACTATACGACCAAATGCCATATTTTGTTTGTAACTTAATATCATGACATACAAGAGTGTTTTGCAAGTTTGTTGGACTTTATTGCTAAACTTAATGATATTACCACTTAAATTTTATTGACAAGAGACACAAGTTTTTACATATGGGTAACATCGTCATTTGGAATTCTAATTTGGTAAAGACGCGTTCTAGGAACTTTATAATGCAAGGGTAAAATTTAAGCAAACTCACTTCAATATGGTACTTAATATTTGTTCCCTTCAATGTACTCCATTTATAGTTATTATATCATTCAAGAGAATGTGAAGGGCAATACTGGCATATGCAATATAACTCCAGGTTTCTGCTCTTTCAAGTGTCAAAACAAAAAGATAATTGAGATTGTGGAATTTTTTGGTGAGGCAATAGACACTTGTCTTCATTATTTCAATTAGGTAAATGATTCCTTTTTTCTCTTTCTTAATCTGCTTAATTTTGTTCTTCCAAACTATTAACCCTTTTGTATTTGTAGGGATATAAGTTACTACATCAAATGCATTCTCACATCCATCAAGTTCTATTATTGTTAAACTGGAATTTAAACAAATTAGTTAAGAGCAAACAATTAAAGTATGATGTTATTTAACATTGATGGTTATGTCTGACTTAATTGTTAAAGTAGGATGCTATTAATAAAAAAGAGAATTTAGTTATTAAATGTTTTATGAAAAAAATAATTTACTACCTTAAATAAAAAAATAAACTACTACTTTATAAGCATAATAATTTGACAAAAAAGTAGATTACATTTCAATAGCGTGGAGCAAATGACCGTTTAACTACATAATCGTAATTTTGAAGTTTTGTCCATGTTACTTAACAAGCTTGAGTCATTGTTACTTAAAATTGATAAATAACATCCTACTTTTGAGGTTTTGGTATTTTTTGGATATAACTTTCCATTTGATAAATTAGCTTCTCAAAAAATATTGCAAGTTTTATGTCCCAAAATGGAAATGTTGTAAATTTTACAGGACGGGGGGAATTAGTAAGAAGGCTAAAGTAAAGGTTACTTCAAGCAATATCATCGTTTTTAATTTTTATGTGTTCTATATTTATTGGATTTATTTTATTACACAATCAAAATACACTAGAGAGGTGTAATGGTTTCTAATTCTTGATCCGCTCTTTGATGTTTCAGGCCTCATCATAAACTGGACAAGCAATTTTGATCCTTTTGTCAGTACTATAAGTTTTAGCTTTTATTTGCTATATCAAATATTTAATGGAATGAAAACCATGTACCTTGACATAATTTCTTTTGGCCATATGATAACCTACTTTTATGACTTTATGGTCAAATGAGTCGTTTATCAAGCTATTTGAATGTTTAGGAAATGTGACATGCCCTTGATTGACTAAATGTAAAAAAGAAATGTTAATTATCTACGAAATGATAACTACGACATCTAAATACAAAACATTATTCATTTGTTATAGTTTCCAGATTAACATTAGTGTATATAAAGTAAAGCCTGTACATGTACAAATTATAGTCCAATTGGTAATTAGGCCCTATTTATGTCTACTTGGTAAGTAGATCCCATTTATTGGAACAAACTATTGTTGTTATCTGATCTGTGAATCGCATATGTGTATGCAGACATGGACCGTTGTTGTTTGAATTTGTGGTCTTCGTATGATCGGTAAAAAATAAAGTACATTTCCCAAAGTGGTGTGAGCATAGTTGTCGATATTCTTCCTTTTTCGAATAACCTATAATTGTTCATATATTTATGACAGCATCTTACTTTCGACAATTTATAAGAAATGGCAACATACTTTCATTTAATAGTTAATTATAGCATCCTACTTTTATTATTTTGCTTTTTCCTTGGTAATTGCAATGTATGCACACACATATACACATTGCATGGGGATGTTTATGTCATTTCACTTCCATTTTTTCACCCTTCATCTATAACAATTATTTGAGTAAAAACTAGACTCTAAATGGAGTAAAGGATGCAACCAAAGAACCTATTACAATTCGATGTTAACATAGAGAAATTACTACATATTAAAGTTGTATTACCTTATATATAATGTAAGCATTTTGTTTATTTTGGCTCTATAAGCTACGGTATTTCAATAAAATGTCAATTTACAACCTAAATTTTTTATTTTTGTTTTTTGATTACTTAGTTAGTATTTATATGCATAAATTCGAATTTTGTTATTTATTTTTGTTATTTTTATTTACCAACCCATGTAGTATACGGGATTTTAACCTTTTGTGTGTGTGTGTGTCTATATATATATATATATATATATATATATATATATATATATATATATATATATATATATATATATATATATATATATATATATATATATATATATAGGTTGAGAGAGAGAGAGAGAGAGAGACAAAATGACACTATAGCCCAATCAACTTTCACTTTTAGTTTTAAAAGGTTCATAAACTCTTTTTCTTGTTTTCTAAGGGATTGAACTCCATTTTAACCTGCTAATATGGTCCCTTGACCCATTATAATAAGTTACCATGCCACATAAGCAAAGGATCGAAGAATGACTTGGAAGCATAGAACGGTAATTATGTTATTATATGTCATATTAATGACTTGGCAAATGTTCTAACTGATGTAGCACATACAGATGTAATGGGTTCGAATTTTAACTTTTTCCACTTGGCATTTAACGTGGCACTTGAAAGATAACAATGTAAAGAGGTAATCAGTTTACCCCTTCTATTTCGTTTGAGGGACCATTTAAACCAAAGACCGAAAGATAGCTGGACTACAATGTCATTTTGTTATATATATATATATATATATATATATATATATATATATATATATATATATATATATATATATATATATATATATATATCGGGCTTAGTTATATTGCGGACAACAGTTATTGTGAGACAGTGCAGACAGTGTTATTTTATGAGAAATGACGAATATAATATGCCTTTTTTGGTAATGTGAATACAAAAAAACATATTTTCATAGAATTATCGTCATTAAATCTTCTATACAAGTTATATGGAGTTTTTATAATTCTCATTCTATGAGAATAATCGTATGTCTAACAGAATTAGAATGAGTGAATCAGAATGTGTGAAACACAAGAACGAATGATAATGATTGAAAATGCGTTATAATAACAAGAATTATATAAGAATATGTTTTTTAGTACTAATATTACAAAAAAAACATATTCTAATCATCATTTTTCAAAGAATAGCATTGTCCGCACGATCTCATAATAACTGTTGTCCGTAATATAACCTAGTTCTCTCTCTCTTTTTTTTTTCTCTCTCTCTCTCTCTATATATATATATATATATATATATGTATATATATATATATATATATATATATATATATATATATATATATATATATATATATATATATATATATATATATATATATATATATATATATATATTGGAGTAGGATTCACCCATTCCAATAGAGATTCCAACGTGTGATTTGAACCCCAGTTGTTTGCCAGATTTCTTAATTCCAGTAAAAGAGCTTATTATAATAAAGGCTCAATGGTCAACAGTACCAATTGGAAAAGAGAATTTTGACTAACACCCCCTAAATATTCTTTTCTTTAAACCAATTCTATATATATATATATATATATATATATATATATATATATATATATATATATATATATATATATATATATATATATATATATATATATATATATATATATATATATATATATATATTCAATTATTTCCGTTTACACTCCATAATTCTATACCTGAGATGAATTGAATACAGACTTCCTACTCCTACCTGATCTTTCTTACAAAAAAAAAAGTGCATATATTGCAAATAATTAAATAATTCTAGTTAAAATGTAACTGAATTAAATTTAAGAAAAACTAACAATAACAATAATACATAGTTTAAAAAAGCAGGTGATTCTTGAAGAAGTTGTGAAGTGTTTTTAAGCTAAAAATGTACCAGGCAAGAATGAGACAAGTGAGATGGTCCCCGATCTACAATTATATGCACAACAAGATTAACAACAACCTCAGAAAGTCAAAATTATTACTGCACCTATTTTGTATCTTGTGCTGTCCTCACCTCTGTAAAAAAGCTCTGCAGATGCTCTCTCCCAGTGCTAACTTCCATGCCAAATATTCTCTCTTCATTTCTGTCTTTCAAATTTTAAATTATAAAAAACAACTCCCATTCTTATCGCTACAATATTCATGAATCCAACATTCTATACCCTACACCTTGGATACATAACCCCATGAGATATTCTTTATATTTTGTTTCTTTTAAACCCTATTTGTCATGTAATATTGGTTATGACTCAACACGTTCCGTGTTTGTTTGACGTGTGTTGAAGTGTATGTGAGACTAATGTCAATAGAACAAATATTACAGTTTGTTTGTCCATTTTAAAATATAGAATAACGACACGCTCTGTATCACTCGACTGTATAAAAGACATAAATGCCCTTCATATCATTAAAAATACCTCTACAAAACTTCTTCAGATTTTTGTCCTCATCTCTCATGTCTCATAACGAACAGTCTAAAAGTGGTACTTGACCTCTTTGGTTAGATCTTTATGAAAATGTCAAATGCAAGATATATGGGACGATTTAAGTCTTTTAAGTTTTAATCAGTAGATATGGCTTTGAAAGAAAACTTTTAGCACCTATCACGGAGTTGAATATGAGACATATTATACATTGGACACATGGGCCCACAAATTGACTACTAGGCCATCCCCTTGGGTTTCCCGACTCCCTAAATATTCTCATTCATTGCCTCATCTTTTAAAATGTAAATCTAGGAGGGGCCAAAAATGATAAGAGAAAATATTTAGGGGTGTAAAAGTGTAAAAGTACAACTACTCCTGTTTCTCTCATGAAGTTGAAATATGTCCGGACAAGGATGGACATATGAGTAAAAGTCTAAAAGGCCAGCAAAGTAAAGAAGACAAACAAAGGGAAAAGGGGATAAAGCAAAACTTACAATCCAAGCTTACACATGAAAAGTGTGGTGGTATTTAAAGTGGTAACTCCTAGATCTGACATAAACACAACTACTCTTTCACTATCAAAAAATAATCATGTCATTACATTTGTTTTTCACTCTCAAAAAATAATCATGTCATTACATTTCTTACACACGACTCTACCGAACTCGATTGGGTTAATTTAGCGATTGGAAAAGCTTTTTAAGTGTATTTTTGACAATGAAGGCATTCTGGTTAATGTGAGACAAGAAGAAAAAGGCAGGTCAAGAAATTTTAAGATTTCGTCTCGTAGACATTGATCACTGTCCAAATCCAATTCACGCCAAAGGATCCTCAGCTTTGCAATGGTTAGGTTCATTAAAGCTGTGTTTGATAGTTTTATACCTGGCTGAGCAAGAAATCTGACTCAGTAAACATTATTTTGTTGCTGACTCAGTCAGACGTGTATAGTCAGACGTGTATAGACTTGGCCAGTAAACATTATTTTGTTATTACCTCGGTCAGACGTGTATAAACTCGGTCAGATGTGATTTTGTAGCTTATCAAACGCCTGGACTCGGACCGAGAGATCAGACACAAATTAAACACAGCCTAAGTTGACTTTATAGTCCATTGTTATTCTTGTAAAAACAGTTATTTTCCAACAACACATGAGCTGGTCCACACTATCCTATTGCCCCAAGAACATCAAGAACATCATGCCGGATAAAAATCAGGTACACAACGGCCCAGTACCCACAAAGAGCCCAGTCCACATTGAGTTTAAAATTCAACAAACCGGACTTCAACACTCGTTCATTTTTTCAAAGATACCACCCCAAAACCAAATGTATACTACACCATCACTAAAGAAAAACAAAAAGAAACCCTAGAAAAGAAGGAAAGAAACCATGTTGTTCCATCTATACATGAATTAATCCAAGGACAAAGCTAGCAGCTAGCAGCTTTTATACATACACGATAATATATTAATTACATCACAAGACTCGATAAGAAGAAAAGAATATACTCTTGTGTTATATAAATCTGGATTCAGTAAGAAAAAAAAAACATATCATTATCACCGATCAACATTATTAATTTTAATCTCCATTAGCTCCTCGATGGGTTGACGACAGATTGGGCATTTGTTGGATTGAAGTCGTAATGCTTTGGCACATTCGCTGCATAGACACTGAAATCGTACAAAAATAATGAAATCAGAAAATGACAAAAAACAAACAGAGGACAGATTCTTTAACTATTGAACTTTACAAACAGGTCCCTTTGCAGACTTGATGGATTTAATGAGGACAGAACTTATAGTCTAGATATTAAAAGTTCTTAATATCAGTCAAATTCTGAATTATAGAACTTTTGTATTTAGCTTATATAAATCACTTTAGATGTGCATACTTAAAAATATTTAATTTTCAAGATTTATCAATATACATCTTTTTTATAATAGGCCAAATTCCATAAAAAGTTCAAAACACGGTACCTTGGATTTTTTTTGGTTTAACCACCGAAAGAAATTTTTTTCTGGTTTACGAGTGTTTGTTTTCTTTTTGGAGAAACTTCTATAGTTTGTAATATTTTTCGGTTTAACCACTTGAAGAATTTTTTTATTTAACCATTAAAACTTTCTCTTTTTTTGAAAAAAAAAACATCATTAACCAGATAGTTTTTTGAAATTTATTACGGGAAAATTACTCGGTGTTTTTTTTTTTAAATAAAAACAAACTCTCTGTGGTTAAACCAGAAATTTTTTTTTCTTTTAGTGGTTAAACAAAAAAAAAAACTAGAGATTATTATGGAACTTTCCCTTTGATATACTAGTTGATTATTTGTGACAATTAAGCATGATTTATAAGGTTAAATGCAAATTTAGCAACATACTTTCATTGGTTTCTTTATTATATCACCCTACTTTCATTTCTTCATATTACAACATTTTACTTAAAAGAATTTGTCTATTATAGTAATATCATCCAGATAGAAAGAAATACGATGGACAACATAGAGGTACGCATAATATCCAAAAATGATTAAAATCATCTATAATAAAATGAAAAGTATCCATATCCACATATGATCACCTTTGATACATATTTATTTCATTTACACCCATAGTCAGGACTATTTTTCAACTTCAACTTCTATATAGATTCTTTTTGCACACTATAAAAAAAAATAAATAAACACGGCCTACGTATAGATAAAGATTGACCCAAAATTTTAAAAATTATAACTTGAACTCTAAACTGGTCTGATTGACCTTAAATTTGTAACATACCTCCATTTAGAAATGCAGATAGTACATATTTTATAAAATTTTATAAAATTAAACGCAAGAAATAGCATCCTACTTTAATCTGTTCCTATTACATTATTATACTTTCAAAAACCTACCAACGCAAAGCAATTTTCACTGCTATAATTGTGTGTATTTTCGGAGTATAATTTCCTAATAAGAAAACATTGAAAGTTTAAAGTACAATATTTAATAGAAAGAAACGAAAGTATGATGCTATACTACACAAATATATGAACTTAATTTGCTATTTTCTTGCACTTAAAACAATAACTTTTCATATTACAGCATTGTACTTTGAAATTTTACCTAATTATAGCAATGTCATTCAAATACAAAGCAACTTTGAGTGCTATAATTGAGTAGATTTATCACAGTACAATGCGCAAAAAGAAAAAAACAAATGTAGGATGCAAGATATATAACACACAAATAAACGAAAGTAAGTTGCTATTTCTTGCATTTAACCAATAAGAAACTTACCATATGCCGACATGGAAGTACCGCGGTATCCTTAGGTTCAGTCATGCATATAACACACTCTTCTCCGGAACCCGTATCATCAAAACTTTCCTCGGAATTACCAATTCCGTAGATTTCACGTAACTCGTAACGAATTCCATCGATCCATAATATCTGTCTTATTACTTTAACTTTAAAACGGTCCCCGTTGTTCTTTTCTAAAACAGCTTGTGTGATTTGCATGTGAGGGGTAGTAGGAGTACTTGGTAAGGGATTGTAAACGTGTTCATTGGGAGATAACGGGGGTAAAATCGTCTCTGCACATATTACAAGTGGGAAGATATCTTCTCCGGGTGATGGTTTTGAAAGAGTGTCTAATTCAAAGAATCCCAAGTCGATTCCGGTCCCGGGTGGCTGGCGGAATTTTTGTCCCGGGCCTTTTGAGAATTGGACTTTTACGGGTAGAAATGATTCGGGGTATAGTGGGACAAATTTGCATTCGGATTCTTCTTTTGCAAAGTAATAGATGGTCATGCTGAAAATTGGAAATTTAAAGGATGAAAAAGGAATTAGTTATTTAAAGAGAAGAATAATTAGTCGATTAGAAATTCAATGTAATTGTTTTGCTTTTTGTCAAATTAATTGCAACATATGATCTTGTGATAAAAGTGCTAATCGAACGTAACATAACAGATATGTAAAGATATTATGATCAGTTTAAATTGCCAATGATATTGTAACTATATATTATGTTCAATTTAAGCTGTTAATCGTGTCCTGTTTAAATATAGTTGCATTTGTATCCATTATTTATATTAAAACAATTATTAAAACTCTAAAAGGGTTAATCAAGCTTTGATCCAAGAACTAAAGGTGCTTTTTGTTTTGAGAGTGCAAGGTATTCGGGTGATTTCACGTTTTCACCAATTGCTATGGCATTTATGGTAAATGAGTTATAACTTTGGGTATAAGATGAGTAGGATATGCCTATTTATTATGTAAAAACTCATTTCTGTGATTTGTTATTAATTCTAGGTGATTATCGACCGATAAGTATGTACATAGCCCTTAGAACATTTTAGGGAGAATATGTGTAAATATATTAGAAACATGTTGGTGAAATATTTTAAGCCTAAATACGGGTTTAGGGATTTAATGGATATAATAGCGTTCTTTAACTAGTGTTTAATGATTAATGAGAATGAATAAAGTACCCTAAGCATCTATTTTACTAGTATGATGTAAAATGTAATAACAACAAGAATAAATATATCCATTAAAACCTAAAGGTAATAGGAAGGTAAGATGTATGCAGTCACATCTCAACCTAAGGGTGGCAAGGGTGAAACTACGTGAGCCCATAAAAACAAAGAAGGGTGAATAAAGTAAAAAGCAGATACTAGCAATATACTCTTGTGTTGACTTGTATCCCCTTTTCCTACCCTCCAAGTATCCATTAAGCTTAGTCAATGTCAAAGAAAAAAAACATAAACCATGGCACCCCTCCCTTAGATCTAACACGAAATATTGTCCATAATCAAAGGGAAGATATATAGGCTAAGAGCTGATCCCTAATGAAACCCGATTTCCACTTGAAAAAACAACTTGTCGCTAACTACAGTTCGAATACACGTCGTAAATTGGTAGTACATATTGTGTGTAACCTTGTCCAGGACCTTTCTAGTTTCCAAGGTCCTCCACATACACCATATAGAGATCCCTATTTTTTTTATCTATATTTTTCAATAATAAGCCATATGAGGAGGCAATTAGTTCTCGACCTCCCTAACATGAAGCCAAAGTGATTTTCGAAAACTATTGTTTGTCGTTGAAGCCTGGCCTCTAGCACTCTATCCTATAGGTGCATGGTATGACTAAGTAGTTTAATACCTCGATAATTGTTGCAACATCTCTTTGTTCTTATAATCCGTATCGCAATACTAGATCTCCACTCGTTAGGCATCTTGGCCATTTTAAAGATAGTGTTTAAGAGATTCGCCAACCACTAAAATGCAAATTTTATACATATTGGTATCTATTTTGGTGAACAGTCTAACTCTTACAAGACCATGACCATTGATAGAACAAAGGCAACGGTTTATTACCTTTTCCAAATTGTTGTAATACCTCTCAAGTTGCTTCACTCAGTGGTGTCACATATTTTCTTTCAAGTTTCAACCATTGATGATTGCTCGAGGATGACATGAGTTTTCATCAAGAAGCACAAAAGTGAGGGTTGTGTGAACTTCAAGCCCTGATACACTATTATCCAAAACCAAATTGCGAGGAAGATCAAGCATCTTCACATGACTAATGATAGAGTTTTCTCGATCAATTTTCTAGACATGAAGGAATAGCGAGACATTAGACCATTCTTAACACTCAACAACAAAAAAGAGGTGCGAAAAGGATGAATAAAACTTAAAACGAGAAGATCGTTGTTTGCTCCCGATCTGAGAGATGATTTTAGGCCAATGTTATTAGTACGGTTTTCAGTTTAGTAAACACTCGCCCACTACCTCCATGGGTTATAAGACCTACATTGAAGTTCACTCGAGCAAGCTCGTGGATTATTTGATTATTCGGGTTTTTATGTATCCCTTTAGTTATCATGTTAGTGAAAGAATGTTGCAACTGAGGGCCAAGAAAGGTAGAAAGGTACAATCATGATGCAAGTAGCAGAAAAGGTGTGTCTCTTAAGACAGTTAGTTACTTATCGAGAATGAATTATTTAAGGAAGCTAACATGCGGAGTTTGTAAGCATGGGTGGCAACATTAAGTCACCCTTTAGGTAAGTTAGATTTAATGAGTATAATCGCCAACATAATCATTTCTAATTACTCATGAAGTAGACATTGTTATCATCATGTGTTTTTTCATTTCTCTTCTAGACTAGTTGACTTAATGGTTTCCGTTAAATTTCAAAGATAATTGAACAAATGTCTTTAGTGTTTCAAGAAAACACAAAAAGAATCAAATGCAACGAGTCTACACTTCACATAGAAAAAAACATAATGAGAACAATAACAATGATTGGAGGTTATCACCACCACTCACACATAGAGACAATAATTATTAGAAGAAAAAAAGTAACCAACTCTGTATATTCAGCCAACATTTTCGAAATTTCATCTGGGTTTGGAGGGGTATATTTGGGAATTCTTTTGCTTTAGAGGTTTAACCTAAAGCAAACCCAAATAACCACTACAGAGTATTGCCCAACCTCTCGAATGTTGGAAATC
Source organism: Cichorium intybus (assembly GCA_023525715.1). Taxonomy (NCBI): domain Eukaryota; kingdom Viridiplantae; phylum Streptophyta; class Magnoliopsida; order Asterales; family Asteraceae; genus Cichorium; species Cichorium intybus. Next base: position 68,814,108 of record CM042009.1, on the reverse strand, counting down.
ATGAAATAAAGTTCCAATTTCCATCAATGTCTCATTAGTTTTTATTATTAGTTTATTACATAGATTAGACTAATTAATGGTATAATTCTGATTATATAACTATTCCCTTTTGCTATTGTTTTTGTGAATTATAGTATTTAAGAGAACATGTTGGCTCATTTCATTAATTTTAATCTAACCTATGCAAAGGCAGTTCCAAAATACGGTTTATCCTATTCAATTAGGGTAGATTAGTCTTTTACTAACTTTTCTATCCCCGTTGTATTATTAAAGTTTCAGTAATATATTATTATATAGGGTAAATTGCATAAAAGTCACTAACTTTTCCAATTTTCTCGATTTTAACACTGCATTTTTAGTTTTTGCAATTAAGTCATTATGTTTTCCAAAAAGTTGCGAAAATGACCATATGACAGGATGGCAACAGGTTACCAGGTCATATGGTCAGATTTGCAATTTTTTAGAAAACCTAATGACTTAATAACAAAAATAAAAAACATAGTGTCAAAATCTAGAAATCTGGAAAAGTTAGCGACTTTTATGCAATTTATACAACTTCATCACTTTACATGCCTCATACGTGTCCAAAAAAGTAATTTTGTTGTTACCTTGGATAGTTTACCATAACAGCCCAAAAAAGAACCAAAAAAAAAAAAAAAAAAAAAATCAAAGTTCAATGCTACTTGTGACAAAATTGTTTTTTGTCACAAGTAGCATTGAACTTTGATTTTTCTTTTTATGTTTTTATTGGGGCTGTTAGGATAAACTATCCATGATAACAACAAAATTACTTTTTTGGACACGTATGAGACATGTAAAGTGATTAAGTTGTATAAATTGCATAAAAGTCGCTAACTTTTTCAGATTTCTAGATTTTGACACTATGTTTTTTATTTTTGCGAAGTCATTAGGTTTTCTAAAAAATTGCAAAGCTGACTATATGACCTGGTAACCTGTTGCCATCCTGTCATATGGTCATTTTCGCAACTTCTTGGAAAACATAATGACTTAATTGCAACTTTTCTGAAAACATAGTGACTTAATTGCAAAAACTAAAACTGCAGTGTCAAAATCGAGAAAATTGGAAAAGTTAGTGACTTTTATGCAATTTACCCTATTATATATAAAGAGTTATAATCCTCTTGGTTTGATCATAGTACAGCAAAACCTTTTCAGCACTATTGAGATTTTTGCTCAACAAAGAAAATTGTCCTCAAACCCTATCTCAAGATACCAACAATTTTTGTCCCCATGTGTTTAGGATCCTAACTTTTTGCAAACTTGCCCCATTTATTTTTTCCTTCATTTCCATAAGTGAACAGAAAATGGAACAAACTAACAATAAACCAACTTAGTGAACAGTGTATATTCAATAGATAGGACAATTCAACTAATGATAATCTTCATTCCACTCTATTTGATTATCTGATAGTAATCATGCCCAATACATTCCCCAATTACACAATTCTACCATGACCAGCCAATCTAGACCTAACAATGTTATGATCCTGTTATTTGTTGTATGAAAATTTCTAACACGGATATTGGGATGCCAAAAAGATATGCATGATCATCCGCAAATAAAAGCTATGTGTAAAGTAGTAGACATTAAGTAGTAACAAATTTACACAAATTACTAACCTTCCATCAAACATCGCATCAAACACGAAGGAAACCAAATGACAATCAGGATTCTCCTCATCGATTTCAATCTTCAGTGTATCTTTATGCACGTTAACATGATTCTTAACTTTCTTTGCCTGCTGATGCTCGACATACGTTGGCGGGGGCATAGGTGGTGGAGACGGCACCATCGGAGGTAGACGCATTTGCGGCGCCCACCCATAATTGTAATTAGCTTGCTGTTGATTATAAGACCAAAAATTGGGCCTAACATTCAAGCCGTTATTAGAGTAATTCCTAGCATCGTAGGGATGAAACACCGGCGGTGTGGGCAGTGGGAGTGTCGGTGGTGGCGGCGGCGGCGGTGGCAGTGGCGGTTGTTGAGCAGGGTAAATATATTGTGGTGTAGAGTAAGAAGGGTCAGCAGAAGGAGGGTGTTGATGCTGATAATGGTTGTTTCTTCTTCTGTTGCCGCTTAAGGATAAACCCATCGATCTTTCTGCAAAACTGAGGGAGATTGGGAAAGGGAAATCTGATGGTGGGTTTACAGAAAAAGTATGGTTGTAGGGATGAAACAGATCTGGTTTTGGTTTGACGAGAATGGAAGGTTCTGAGTTACGACTGTAATGTTGTTGATTTCGTCAAGACACGGTTTTAGACGACATATCCTAGAGGTTTTGACTTTACCTCCTTCTTACGTATTTGATTAATCTTCGTGAGCTTTTTATCTCATTTTACACAGCTAAAAAAACTCTGTGTGTTTGTCAACCCGTACAATATACATATACATAATGAGAGCTATAAGTTGGGGCTAGCCAACTTGGCTAACAAGGTGATTACTAACAAGGAGGTCATGAGTTCAAACACTGACACTAACATAACAATGAGTAGTTTAGGAGTAGGAATATGATAGATTTGCCGTTCAAAATAATAATAATAATAATAATAATAAGAGCTTATTTAAAATTATCTTTGGGGTAAGCTAAAAAACTCATCATAACGTGAAATATGTGTATCTGGGTCAATCCACACAACACAATCCACACAACACACAAACCCATACACATACAGGGGTTAAGGGTGTGTGTTGTATGTTGTTGACCTCCATACACATATGTTTCATCATGGGTTTTTTTAAAGATATTGGTAAAAAAACCCTCCGTGATGTGATATGTAGGTGTGAAGGTCAACTCACACAACATACACATTCACACATATTGATGAGGTTTATTTTAGATCACTTTTTTTTAACACACCCCAATCTTAAATGAGGGTAATCTTAAATAAACATCCCCTATGTGTGTGGGTGTGTATGTTGCTTAGGTTAACCCCCACACGCATATGTCCCATCGTGGGGGGTTTTTTTTAGCACACTCCCTTAAATAAACTCTTCATATATGTGTTGGTGTGTGTTGTGTAGTTTGACTCTTACATATGTGTCTCATCATGAGGTTTTTTTTGGCACCCCTCTTTACAAAATTGGAAAATGAAGAATGGTCCTTATTGTTGACAAAAAAAAATACGGAGATGATGTGTATACAACAATTTTTTTGCAGTACACAATACTATCATGTTTTTATGTATATTGTACAACTAATCTAAAGTATAAATTGTTGTGTATTGTAAAATATTATTATGTATGAATCGGCTCCCTAACAAAATACAATTCTAAGTCATTATCTGATTTTCTAAACGGATGGTTGATGGTTCTTGTGGTTTCAAAATCTTCTATGCATAGTTTTTTTTTTTTTTTGACAACACTGTTAATTTTTTCTATAAATCAATATAAAAATATCATTTGCCCTTCTTTTATCTCATATATTTAACTTTCACACATTATTCCTCTATATCCCTCACTCACTATCCGTTCCTCCATTATTGCTTCCACCACTGTCTCTCTTCTCCCATCGCTCGTTCGTGGCGATGTTCTTCAATAAGCTATACACAAACACACAACCCAATATTAGTTTCTCTTCTAGTAAAACTTGAATCCAAAATGTTTAGTGTAAACAAAGAGAAACAAATGGAACTGTAATGCCCCATTTTCATTTTAACATTTAGTAATGATTTGTTTATTTAAACTTTATTTTATATACAAACACACAACCCACTATGCATGGACATGCTTTGCCATCCCCAAGTCCCAAACACACCCTACCCCACACCCCCAACCCATATCCCAACCACCCTTAACCCAACCCTTACCCTACCCAACCCAACCCCTACCCACCCAGCCCTACCCTACCCCATCATACCCTACCCTACCCTACCCACCCCTACCCTACCCCACCCCACACACCACTACCCCAACCCCAACCCTACCCACCCCATGCCAACCTCACCCACCCTACCCTTACCCTACCCCACCCCATCCCACCCTATCCCTACACAAACCCCACCCACCCCATCCACCTACCCACCCCACCAACCCCCTTACACACCCACCCCACCCCACCCTACCCCCACCCCACCCTATCCTACCCTACCATGTCCAACGAACACATATGTTAAGGGTGTCAATCCCTAACAAATAAGATCGGAAATTAATCCGACCAATCACTACTGTTATGCACTGGATTAGAGTACAGGGCAAGCAGGGTTGAACCACAAGGACACGAGATATAAAATTTATGCCTACTTAGTATAAAATACTAAGTATGATGTAATGGGGGGTTTTGTTGTGAAATAATAACAAAGGAAGAAAACATACGAGTAATTAAGCGAAAAACAATAATTAAAGGCCTAGTCCCGAGTCTTCGATGTTCATTGTAATAGAATCAATCCGACTGATGTGCTTTAGAATACAATTCTAAGTTGGCTTTTGAAATTCATAAAATATATTCTTTATGAAAATAACTTGCTAAAATGTTTAGATAAAGGTCCGCTTATTACCTAAACCTAGTTCCATTTTACCCGACCTAAGGTCCGCTTATAGGCCGAATGCACAAACCGCATAAGGTGTGCAAGTACCAATCAATGTCCAATTCTTCTCGTCCGCTCGGAAGTGCGTGAACATATGACCAAATTCTAAACAAGGAATTGGGCGCTTGTTTTTGTTACCAAACATCGACTGTGCTAAGCGATTAGGTGCCTCACACAATCAATTAACAGTGCGTGAAAAAGATCTATTTAGGGTGATCAGTCATAAACAAATCAAATTCAAGACTAAAATTGAAACAAAGAAATTGATCATTAGAATTATTCCAAAGCATTCATCGAGCCGAATGTTTCAAACTACACAATGAACATGTCCGAACTCGGAACTAGAGTACGGGTTCTAGCCATACATGGCTAGAACGAAATCAAAATACAGAAATGTAATTAAATATGGCTTACAAATGATAAAATACGTAACCGAATCTCGAAAGTCGTGGTTCGGCCTTCAAAAACCTTCTAAAAACTGCTTGGAAATGGCTCGAGGTCGTGGCTAAAACGCAGGGACTGAACTCCTTTTCTGGCGGAAGACAACTGCTATTTATAGGCTCCAGTGGACATTAGCGCCGCTAATTAATGAATTAGCGCCGCTAATATTCGAAAACCCTTGAAACTCGTTCGCTGGTCAAACGCGAATCTCGCCTGCGGATTTTTCTCAACAGTGCGGATTAGCGACGCTAATCCCTAATATTAGCGGCGCTAATAGGTCAGTTTCAACAACTTGTCATTTTTGGTCCCTGTTCCAACTTTGGTCCTTTTTCGCCCATTTTGCTTAAAAACCTGCATAATTGATATTTTCCAAGTAAAGTGAGTATTTTAGTCCTTTTTAACTTAATTTATCAATAAAAACACCCTGATATTGTATAAAATATGTACGAAATACGCACGATATCAGAATACCCCACACTTGGACTTTGCTTGTCCCCAAGCAAAATAGAGTTTTTTCGACCTTTCAAAACAATTGCTTTAACAATTCCCGCATTAATTACCCACATCCAAAATAATAAATACAAAAAGATTTCAAATTGTACCAGAATCATAAGCATACATGTGTGTTGGTCCTTCTTAACTGATCATTTTTCAATTAAACTTAATTCCTGTAAGCAATAAAATCCCTAGTGTGCCCACTACTCATTTTTGCATCCCCTAGAAATATACCCTTCAAAAACCGCCTAGGCTCAAGACTTATTGCTAAGTTCCCAAGGTCACTTTTTTGTACTCACACAATATGATTATTAGTTTATTCCAATTGCTATTAAGTATTAGTTTCTTTTTAATTTCGATAGCTTGAATTCTTTGTGTGGAATATCACCTAAGCTGCACCAATTATTACCAATTTATTTATTATTTGCACCTTCGGGACTCACGACTTTCCATGGAACTCTTGATTACAAATTTACGACCCTAGATTGTATGGGGTCTACTTATTCAAATTCCAAGGGCCGTTAAGGAAATCCCATGACTTTCTATGGCACCCGTGTAACGAACTTTCGACAACATTATCCCAAACCAGACGGTCTTAGGTAATGAGGTGAGGAAGACCACCCTTTTCATGTCTACCGGTTCGAGTACCATAGGCCACAGATTGGATTTTCCCTCCTGAGTCTCGATCTTATGGTGACTTTTTCATCTTTTGGATTTTCTCGATTTTTTTTAATTTATTCGAGGCTTTTTCTTTCCTCAGTTTGGCAACAGCATAGGAGTTGTACTCTTGTAACAAAGGGAACCTAACTCAATCTGTTTTGACTAGGGCTTAGCTATGTTTACGACTAAAATGACACCTTTTGAAAGATATCAAGTGCTAAAAAGTTTTAGAGGGGTCTATTTCGTCAACAATGCAAAACCATGTTGTAGGGACACACTAACTATCTACCAACTTACAAGTCAAAAATTCAATTTAGAAAAATAAACAGCCACATATACTACTTATGAAAGGTGAATACAACTCAAATTTCTATTCCTATCCATTATTCCAGATGTATTTATATTTATTCGTTCAATTTCGGGAATTTATTAAGGCAAAAATTTTAAAATATGGCCAAATAAACCTAAAATGCTTAAGTGTAACTCCTCACCCCACACGTAAATTATACAATGTCCCATTGTATATATTGCATTAAATTAAAGAGGGAGAAAAAGGAACAGACTCCCCTGGGTGAGTTGCAGCTTTCACTTGTATGGGACAAGCTCTTCAGGTTTTGTGTTGAGCAAATCACGCTTCTTACAGCTTTTTATCACAACCAAGAGATAAAAATAATAGTGGGTACGACCCCACACTTATTACGAGCAAAGTCTCGTTGGTAGATCATCTTTGCTGCATTTGAAGCTTATACAGTTGGATTCTTCCTCTTTTCCAAATGACCCTGTCATAGCAGTTTTAAAAGAAAAAATAACAAAGAAAAGAAAATAAAAATAAAAATAAAAATAAAAATAAATAAACAAATGCCTGGGTTGCCTCCCGGTTAGCGCCTCTGTTTAGTGTCGTCGGCCCGACCTCGCCCGGTTCAGAATTTTAAGTGATATAACTTGGGCACTTCCACACCTCCGCTCCTTTGTTTTTTACCCCGAATCCTTCATAGTAGGTCTTTTGTTCCAGTTTCGGTTCCTGCACATGAAACATCTTTTGATAAGCATCATAAAATTTTCTTTCTGATGTTTTGTACCTTGCTTTTTGTAACACCCCTTTTCTCAAACCATATTTAAAATACAAATACAGTTTTCAAACATAATTTACAACTGGTGACTATAAAATAGCCACTTAAATTTTTGTTTTATTTTACAAACTTAAACTCGAGGGGTATTACAGACTCAATACATATAACCATAATTTAAACTTACAGTGTACAACCGGTCCCAACTGCAACCTTTGCTCTCTTCACCTAAGTACATAGCATTTCAAAAACATAGTATACGTGAGACATAAAGTCTCGTGAGTAATATGGGTTTAGACCCAAAATTTTTCTATTCACAAATTAAAATATCAAAAGTACACCGCTCAAACTGATTTATTTCATAAATCTCAAAATATCTTTTCTTCTTTACTTTCAAACCTTAAAAAGATTTTCTTTCTTAAAACTGCTTTCTTTCTCATTTTTCTCGTGACCAACTGAAACTTATGAATTAAGTATCTTAATTCATTCAACTAGCTCCCCTCGTGGGACAGAACAGATCTGCCCACTCGGTTATGCTCATTCTGTCTCCCCTTTGTGATTTGGAACGAATTCAAGCACAAGGGTATACTAAGCTAGACAACTACTTCGCGACGGGAGGTACCATCCCAGTAGTGTCTTCTGATCTCCCGATTATGTGGGTGATCCTAGTCCGGACAACTGGCTCATACTTCTTTCTTTCTTTAATTCTTACTTCATTTCATCTCAAATTGGTCAAAATGGGACACAATTTGTAAACAACTCTTACTCAAACATTTTATAACTCTTTACTAAAAATACTTTCAAAACTGCTTTTGACATCTTAGTTCCCATAAGGAACTTCTTTCAAAATACTCACAAATCATACTTTTAAACATTTGTTCAAAACACTAAGCCCTTGTATAGAGCTTCATTCAAAACTATTTTCCAAACTTTAGTATTTATAAACATTTGGAAATCTTACTTTTCTGAAAATAACATGTTGCTATGTACTATGGAAATCCTCATAAAACTCACCTTGGTTTTGCTACGGTTTACTAAGCTTCACGTACGGCTTTTCCCTTCCTGTGCTCAACAACGTTTGAAGCACCACCTATACAAATAGTATATATAAATACTCAATATAATTAACTCTATAATGCTAAAGTCTCATATAACATAACTCCAGGTTATAATAAATGTATAACCATTAATACACTCGTTTTATCGTTTTCCCCGAGGTACGCATATACTGCTACAGTAATCCCGAGGGGTCGTATTTCAGTTCCGACTCTTTTCCATGAAATCTTATCCCATATTAGACTTGTGTTTCAAATTTGGAGTTCATTGGACAAGTCTAGCTCAAATTCCAAAATCAAGTTTTAACGTGAATAGTGATTTTAGCCACTGCCGCTACAGTGACTTTTCCGCAAGGTCGGATTGTGGATTTGACCATTCCCGACATGTTCTTATACCATTTTAGGGTTATGGCTAAAATTTCAGGTCAATCGGACATGTCTAGCTATGGTTTCTAGCGTTTGGAAAATTTGAAATTTCTAACATTTTTGGTCCCTGACTGAAGGCGCACTGCGCCAGGGCTGGGCGCACTGCGCCTGGGCGCACCCCGCCCTGGTTCTGGGCGCACTGCGCCTGGCGCCTGGGCAGGCTCCTGATCAGTCGCGATTTGTGCACTGTAGCATGCAGTTTTCACCCATTAAGCACTTATTTCAGTTCTTTATCGTGTGGGGTTTGTTCTAGGACTAAAACCCTTGACTAATCACAGGTTTTAAGCTATTAAAATCGATTGAATCAATCATATACAAGAATTGAAGTTCTTGACCAAACTTGAAAATTCTCAATTATAGCAATCTACTTCCATGTTTTTGAGTTAAGTTCTTAACTAATGACTTGTTGGAAGCATTAGCTACTTAACCCACATGATTTATAATTGCAATTGCAGTTTCAATTCATCTCAAGAATCAATTCAAGAACACCCACAAAACCTAGGTTAAAACAAAGGGAATTCTTACCTTTCAAAGCTTGGAATCTCTAATTCCAAAGTTGATTTCTTGGTTCCCTTGGCCAAATTCTTGATCTCTTCTTCTTCTCCCGTAACTCTCTTGCTCTCTCTAGAATCCTCTGGAGTTCTTTTCTTAATCCTTCAAATAATGGTAATAACTAACATAATATATATATATATATATATATATATATATATATATATATATATATATATATATATATATATATATATATATATATATATATAATATTTATAAAAACTTTACATTCTAGTCCCTAACTTCCAATTTTTCTACAAATATAGTCCAAAAGTTCATATATTTGCAAACCATGTTCCATTAACTTCTAACTTGACATTTCTTTGACATTTTGGTCATTTCCATGTCAAATGACCAATTTGCCCTTTTTGATCAAATTTTACTATTCACGCGGCAAAACTTCAAATTTCTCATAAACTTTTATTTCTCATTATATTAATACATATTATTACACGTAATAGTCATACAACGTGATAAATGACAATTTTACCCTTTTTGACTTTTTCGCGGGTTCTTACACTTTTTTTCGTGTATTTTTGAAAGTGGTGGATTTCGTCAAATCTTCCCCAAGCTTGAACTTCTCAGTAAGTTCTTTTGTTGTACCTTCATCAATATCTTTGTTTGATGCTAAAAGTGGAACATCACGGTTGGATAACTCAGAAGATTTATTCGCCCGTGGTTCAGTCGCATTTAGAAAATTTACGGATGAGATATCGCTCGGGTGACGCATGGTTTCACAAATATTAAAATTAGCAACTTCCCCATCAAATTCCATAGAGAGAGTGCCAGCATAAACATCAATCTTTGTTCTTGCTGTACACAAGAATGGTCTTCCCAGAATTATGGAATTTGGATTCGGGGTGTCGTCATCACCCATATCAAGCACATAAAAATCAGCTGGGAAAAGGAGTTGATCGACTTGTACCAATACGTCCTCTAGTACACCTTTTGGGCGCACTGTCGATCGATCAGCCAACTGAATAATGACTCCGGTCTGTCTCAAGTTTCCTACTTTTAATGATTTGAAAGTTGAGTATGGTAGGACATTGATAGAGGCACCAAGGTCTAACATAGCATGTAGAATAGAAAGGTTGCCCAGCTTGCAAGGAACCGTAAAAACACCTGGATCCTTGCACTTTTGAGGCAATCTCTTTTGCAAGATAGCAGAGACGTTTTCACCAACTTCTACGGTTTCATTCCATTTTAACTTTTTATTAGAAGTGCAAAGTTACTTCAGGAATTTTTCATATTTAGGCACGTGCTTTATGGTGTCTAAAAGTGGAATGTTTACCAAAACCTTTCTAAACATCTTTATTATTTCTTTGTCTTCCCTCTCGCGTTTTGTCATTCTCAATCTAGAAGGGAATGGAGCACGGGCTATCAATTCCTCTCAGGTTGGTTCTTGCGTTGGTTTCTTTATGCTTTCTTTTTCCGCCTCATCTTCCTTTTCAATCTTCAGTTCCTCTTCTTCAGGCATCTGTGGCCCTTCGTATTGTTTTCCGTTCCTCAAGGTGATAGCGCACACGGTGTGCCTTGGATTTGTCTCCGTTTTGGCTGGTAATTTTCCTTGAGCTTCTAACTTGCTCACCGAGTTGGCAAGTTGGGCTACATGTTGCTCTAAGTTCTTTATGCTTGCCTTTGTTTCTTGTTGAAAGGCTTTTGTTTCATTTTGAAAAACTTGAGGGCTCATGGACAAACTCTTAACTATATCTTCTAGCGACATACCAGATGAACTTGGTTGTTGAGGTGCAACTTATGGCTGACGAGGTTGAAAATGTTGAGATTGATGAGGTTGTCTCGTTTGATATTCTTGTGGAGGCCTTTGCTGATAAATTGCAGGCAGACTTTGATTCCAATTTTGATGATATGTCCCTGCATCTTGTGCATCTACAGTATCTTCTTGTAACAGTGGGCACATATCAGTAGGGTGACCAACTTGCAAACATACCCCACAAGGTCGGACTGGTGGTTGTGCATTTCTTTCTTGTGTGAGAAGTAAAATTGCTTTTGTTAGCTCATATATTTGCTTTTCGATTTGAGGCATATTTACTTCTTTTTCCCGTCGTGGCACATCCGTGTACCATTCATCTTCTTGAATTGTATGCTTGGAGTCCTCAGCCATGGTGTTTATTAATGCTCAAATTTGAGTTGGAGGCTTATCAGTGATAGAGCCTCCACTTGAAGCATTGAGTAACCGACGATCCCAGGATGATAGTCCTTCACAAAAATATTGAAGGAGCTGATGATCAGTGATGCCATGTTTGGGACATCGAGCGCATAATCTTTTAAATCGTTCCCAATAACTATGCAATGCTTCCCTCTTCTGTTGTTTGATGCCAATAATCTCTCTGCGAAGGGCAAAGGCCTTCATTTCTAGGAAGTACTTGTCTAGGAACATGCGAGCTAACTCATTCCACGTGGTGACGGATCCAGGTGGCAAGTAATAGAGCCAGTCTCTAGCGGAGACTTGAACAGCGAAGGGGAATGCCCTTGGCTTGATCTGGTCTTCGGTGACGTCATGTGGTTTCATGCCGGTGCATACCACATGGAATTCCTTCAAAAATTTGTGAGGGTCTTTGTTCTCGACCCCTTTGAAGTTTGGGAGAAGATGGATCAAACCTGATCTGAGCTCGAAGTTCGTCATGGCTGAGTAGGTGATGCATAATGGTTGTTGGGTAACATCTTGTGTTACCCATTGGCGGAGAGTTTGTTCGGGTAATGCCATGATGATTGGTGGATTAATGGGAGTTGGAAATGGTGATGATGTGGTTTCTGTGTAGGTTTCGTCGGATATGGCTTCGGTTGATTGAGTGTTTGTGGTGGAAGGGAATGTAGAAGGTTGGGAAGCGGCTTGTTTTGTTTGCTTCCTTAGCCTCCTGGCGGTCTTTTCAATCTCCTTGTCAAGTGCAACTGGTGTACCTGTACGAAGAGATCTTGGCATAAACGTTAGTATTGCCGTGTCCCAGGCAACGGCGCCAATTTGTTAAGGGTGTCAATCCCTAACAAATAAGACCGGAAATGAATCCGACAAATCACTGCTGTTATGCACTGGATTAGAGTACAGGGCAAGCAGGGTCGAACCACAAGGACACGGGATATAAAATTTATGCCTACTTAGTATAAAATACTAAGTATGATGTAATGGGGGGTTTTGTTGTGAAATAATAACAAAGGAAGAAAGCATACGAGTAATTAAAAGAAAAACAATAATTAAAGGCCTAGTCTCGAGTCTTCGATGTTCATTGTAATAGAATGAATCCGACTGATGTGCTTTAGAATACAATTCTAAGTTGGCTTTTGAAATTCATAAAATATATTCTTTATGAAAATAACTTGCTAAAATGTTTAGATAAAGGTCCGCTTATTACCTAAACCTAGTTCCATTTTACCCGACCTAAGGTCCGCTTATAGGCCGAATGCAGAAACCGCATAAGGTGTGCAAGTACCAATCAATATCCAATTCTTCTCGTCCGCTGGGAAGTGCGTGAACATATGACCAAATTCTAAACAAGGAATTGGGCGCTTGTTTTTGTTACCAAACATCGACTGTGCTAAGCGATTAGGTGCCTCACACAATCAATTAACAGTGCGTGAAAAAGATCTATTTAGGGTGATCAGTCATAAACAAATCAAATTCAAGACTAAAATTGAAACAAAGAAATTGATCATTAGAATTATTCCAAAGCATTCATCGAGCCGAATGTTTCAAACTACACAATGAACATGTCTGAACTCGGAACTAGAGTACGGGTTCTAGCCAGACATGGCTAGAACGAAATCAAAATACAGAAATGTAATTAAATACGGCTTACAAATGATAAAATACGTAACCGAATCTCGAAAGTCGTGATTCGGCCTTCAAAAACCTTCTAAAAACTGCTTGGAAATCGCTCGAGGTCGTGGCTAAAACGCAGGGACTGAACTTCTTTTCTGGCGGAAGACAACTGCTATTTATAGGCTCCAGAGGACATTAGTGCCGCTAATTAATGAATTAGCGTCGCTAATATTCGAAAACCCTTGAAACTCGTTCGCTGGTCAAACGCGAATCTCGCCCGCGGATTTTTCTCAACAGCGCGGATTAGCGGCGCTAATCCCTAATATTAGCGGCGCTAATGGGTCAGTTTCAGCAACTTGTCATTTTTGGTCCCTGCTTGTTCCAACTTTGGTCATTTTTCACCCATTTTGCTTAAAAACATGCATAATTGATATTTTCCAAGTAAAGTGAGTATTTTAGTCCTTTTTAACTTAATTTATCTATAAAAACACCCGGATATCGTATTAAATATGTACGAAATACGCACGATATCAACATACTTCACAAGCAATGCATTTATCAAATTCAAAGTGGATCCGGTCGCAGAAACGCTCGGATGTGATCAATTTTTCGTAAGGGTATTAAATGGTTACAGGTAAACGTTTCGCGTGTGATAAGGTAATCATGAAACCTTGACCAATATACCTTGCGACTTGTACTGTTTGTTGGCCATAATTCATGAACTCAGTTACCATAGGGAACATATCGTAAATATCTATAAAAATATGATACTTGTTTCTTTCTCTTGTTTGAGACAAGTCGTGAATATAGAAGTATTTTTTTACGGTGAAAGAAGTTGGGAAGAAGTTGTTAATAATATATTACCTAGAGAAATAGAGAAATAGGTAAAAGAAATTTCCATCCAAGATTTAATAATTGGTCCATTCTTAGCCTCGGTAAAGTCCATCTTATTGCAATAGGAATGAACAAGAACAAATAAGTTTTAGCTGATGTAATAAAGATACCAATTATTGTTCTAAAGACTCGACCCTTTTTAGTAATTTCAAAAAGCTCGGGAACAAATATGTACGGAATAGGAAGATTCCAAACCCCCAAGTAAGGAACTATTATAAATAATGAAGAAACTAGTAGATTTAAATATAAAGCAATGTAAAATAAACCAATTTTGATACCGGAATATTCAGTTTGATAACCTGCTACTAATTCTTCTTCTGCTTCCAGTAAATCAAAAGGTAATCGTTCACACTTGGCTAGGGAAGAAATTAGAAAAACTAGAAAGCCTATAGGTTGAGGCCACAAATTCCATCCCCAAAAACCATATTTTGACTGCACTTCAACTATATCAACTATACCTTATCTGTTAGATAATCATAATGGATGAGAACATCACTGTTACCATCCTTATTCCATAACCGTACATGACATTTTCATCTCATACGGCTCCTCAAAGGTCACAATTAAATCTAAGGACCCATCCATTATTATTTTTCTTGATATCTTTGTAGGATAGATAGAGAGAAAACGAAATCTATTGTAAGGTCTGTTGGATTAGGTGTCTAAGCCATGACTTATAAATTGTATTTATCTTATTAATAGAAGCAAAGTCCATTTGGGTTGCCCTCATAGCTGGAGGTTTGGCAGAAAGTTCAGTAGAGAGAAAGGTTGATTTATTAAGGGTTTAATAAATCAATAGAAATAAAATAAATAGTTTATTAATATATTAAAGTGATAATATATTAATTAGAAACTATAGTAATTAATTAGAAATTAATCTAGAATTAATTGGATTTAATTTAGTGATTAATTTAATTAATTAAAGGTGCAGGGACTGGTTTTGTAATTACTCAATAATTGAGTGATAACTGGCCAGATGGTGGATAAGTTGGCGAAATTAAGGGTGGCCATACACTTGATTTCAAAACCCTAATTAGGGTTTTAGAGGCTTGGTCCAAATAGGCAACAGACTTGTCCATTAAGGGGCTCCTCTAGGGTCTCTGCTGTCACCACCTGAAAGCTATAAATAGAACCCCTTAGAGGCTCAAAACCTGCGCCATTTTTTGTCTCTCTGTCTCTTTGGAATTCTGACTTCTCCTCCATGCTTGGGTGTGACTGACATGCCTAGGTCGTCGTGCGGTCAAAAATAAGAAAACCTAACATACACACTAGCACAGTGGTAGTCAGGGTCGATACACAGGAGCTTCGTGGTTAGACCAGATGATAGATTACCAACTAGTAGTGTCACGCTACAGTTGGAGGACCTAGTTTCTAAGCTCTCAATTACCCAAAAACAAGAACCAAACAAAGTCAAGCCAAGCATAAGCTAAACTCAACTCAAACAAACCTAGTTACTTTCTGAAATCAGAAGTACATCTCTGATTCAGAAGCAAACAAAGGCATCCAAAACATCCAAACCAAATAAGGCATAAACTAACTAATAACTATAGTCCTGACTGAACAGTTACTAGTTAAATTCAATACCTAAACCTAACCAAGTTGGCTACTGATTTCGGCAAGGAAAAGCAGTTCCAAACAAGGTCACAATGACATTCAAATACAATCCAAACAATCAAAACCAAACACAAGCATAAAAACACCGAAAAGCTAAGATTACTTGTAACCAAATGCTTCTCATTAATCAAATCCAACTTCCAAACATCCAAACAGTAACCAATGATGCTAAAACAGAAACCTAAAGTGCTCAAAGTCAGTGGTTGTCACTCCCAAAGACTTTAACTACAAATACTACTTGCTACTAAAAGGAAATTAAATTCAAAAACATAAAATACCAATTGAGATGTTGCTGGAACGAAATCTTGGAGTCAAAGAGCTTCAAGGTCGATTTTACACCCGGTCTTTGCTCGGGTTTTCGGCTGGAAATGCCTCTATTTATAGTTGCAATTTTCCCGAGGCCGCGCCGCGCAAATGAAGAATCCGCGGCGCGCGTACTTAGCTTTTCCCGTTTCTTCGGCATTTGAATGTGTTACACCGCCATAAGCCCGCGTTGCGTATTTCAGAATCCAGCGGTGCGCGTACGTATTTCCTTGATTTTTCATTCTTTTCCAAAGTTCTTCCTTTTACACGCTTTTAGTCCATGTTTTCCTTCTTTTCTTCCAAACAAGTCTTGGCACAAAAAGTGAGAATACCAAGATATATCTGATATAATTTTATTAAGAATAGGGCTCAACAACGCCTAAAATACTTGATATCACTAGGCGTTGTCAAACACCCCACACTTGTGCCTTGCTTGTCCCCAAGCAAGAGAGTTTTTAACAAATTATAATAAAGACTCGAACAATTTTTGACTGTGTTCAGTTTCAAAGCTTATTGCCCTATGAGTTAGAGTGGAATAGTTTGCGAAAACATAATTGAATTGTTCTTTGGAATTCATGGCTTTCTAGATAACCCTTGATTACAAACTTTCTGTCCACAATGAAGTGTACTTACTCATTCAGATTCTAAAGGCCATTAAGGAATTGTCCATGACTTTCGATGTTGTCCGTGTATCGAGCTTTCAGAAATACCATCCCAGACCAGACGATCTTTGGTGGTAAGGTGCATAAGGTCCACCCATTTTAGACTTACCGGCTCGAACAACAAAGGCCACTGATTGACATTTCCTTCCTAAATTCCAATATTAAAACAGCTCAATCTTCTAAACTCATAAAACTCAACTTGTTTGACTAACTAATAGCATAATCACAACTAAACAGTATTTCTTGAAAAATACTAGTGCTATCACAATCACAAACCACTCGTTTCAAAATTGCAATTTATTAAAAATTTTGAAAAATATTGCTAAAAGTTTGAAAATTGATCACTTTTGCAAAAATTTCAAAAATTACTCTTTCGACCGTCCACACCCCACACTTAAAACTGTACAACGTCCCCGTTGTACAAAAATTATTTTTTAGCATAAGGGAGAAAGAGTTACCCCTTTGGACGATAGATTGCTTGGTGCTTAGTATCACAGGTATAATTGCGAACAAACGGATCATTGATTTCGTATTCCGGAGTTGTAGCGCTACAGTGAACACGTCGATGGTCAAGACAAGTGGAGGGGTACAGTGACCCCACACTTGTCTGAGACAACTCCTTCTCATTTGGTATAACATGCATGACTTAACAAACAAATTACACAAACATAAAAGATAAAAGATAATATAAACATACAAAATATAAAAATGTGTCATAGATTTAGTACATATTTCCCAAAAATAAAAGAAAAAGGAAAAAGATACATCAACTGCCACCTGGCGACCTGGAGGGTCCAGCCTCGTGATCGTGGGCTCTAGCTGGGAATAGTCGGGGGCGTCGTCTCTGCTGGGCAGCTAGATCCAGAAGTACCTCCCCGATCCACTCAAGCTGATCCTCAATCCTCGCGACTCTGACCTCTAACCGGTGGATGGCCGCTGAGTCCTCCTGTGGCTACGGCTCTGCCAGGGCTGCTGGTGCTGGCTCTGGCCTCCGGCGTCTCCTTCCTGGCTGAGCGTATGCCGGCTGGGGTGCCTGGGGTGGCTCTGTCGGTACCCGGATGAACCGGCCCGGGCGCTGCTGCTCTATCAGGCTCATCTTCTCCAGAGCTCGCGCCGTAGTGCGAGATGGAGGTAAGGCGGTCAAGGAGGCAGCAACGGGGGCGGTAAGGATCCCGTATGAGCGGGCCAGACGGGTAATGAAATACCCCCGGGCCAGTGGACTGCTGGTGGAAGCTCCCGTCGAGTGGGTGGAGAGTGCAACTGTGAGGGCGTAGGGGAGGTGGAGGAACCTGGAGGGGTCGAGGAGAACCCAGAAAAACGTCATATCCTCCCCAGACACCTTCTCGCCCCCTCCCGCTGCATGATGGAGGTAGAGACGATACGGTGCATGAGGCGGTGGAGTGGGTCGCGGAGGTGGCTCTCCCGGGAGGTCCCCGCCTCGTAGATAACGTTGGACAGTGGTGCCCAAACCTCCATGTTGGCAGCCCGGTCCGGCTGCCCCTGGATACAAGCCCCAAAAAACTGAGTGAAATGGCGGTGCTGGAGGTCCGTCGGAGTGTATAAGCCTACTCTCCTCCCGAACTCCCGGAGGCTGCACTCCCTCTGTGCACCTCCCAAGCGAAATCGTATGATCCTGGAGCGTGGGTCTGATACCCTAGGTGCGAAGTGGATGGTAGACAGGAACTCCAGGAGTAGCTCAGTGTAGACAACGTCCTCATCAGTAGCCATAATCCTGTCCCAACCCCGACATGTGAATGATGCCTCCTCATGAGTCCAGGTGCGATGTAAATATGGCTCGATCGCACCCCATAATCCGGCGTCCCTCAGAATGTCCCTATCGATGACTGTCGCCTCGAGAACTCGACAGCCAGTCAGTGCGTCTCTCCGCAAAATGTACTCCGCTGAGCTGGCAAGTCCTTCTGGGAACTGAAGGAAAGCATGATCTAGTCTGAACATCATCTGCACAAAAAGACACATAGCCACAAAAGAGAAATTATTTTTGCAAAATTAGTCCCTTCTTCCCCACCGCACCGCGGCGTGGCCCAAGAGCAAGGGGCGTCGCGGCGAGCGGCTGTTTGCAAAACCCCGAATCAAACTCACATTTTAACCTGTTTCAACTTGATCCAAATACATCACAAGGTAGCCTAAGTGCCGACTAACTCATCTAGGGTCTCTATTTGGCAAAACAAACACCCTATGAGTTAGCATCGGCGATTCTAAGTTTTGAATTTTTTGAATAAATCACTAAAATTAACTACCTAATCGCTAGTTTTAACACGTAATAGGTAGTTAGAATAGCGTACCTTGGTAGTAGAAACAAAATGAGCAAGAAAAAACGCAAGAGAAATTTGTCGATCAGAGCTATGAGTCATGTGAGGTGTGTGTTGAGTCGCGGCTTACCTTAATATAGGAGAAAACCGACTGATCATTTCCCGCGTCGCGCATTTACGCTTTGCGCATCGCGCGTGTCATCAAATCAACCCCTCCGCATCGGGTTGGTTTCCGACCCCGCGTCGTGTAATTCAAAAATCCACGGCGCGCCATTCAAAATTTCAAAAACTTTTCACACGACCCCACACTTGCCTTAGACCACTAATACCTGCAAAGATTGATGTATTTTCCTAATTAAATTCTAAGAAATATAAAACCTAACCTATGACACAATGGGTTGCTTCCCAACAAGCGCTAAGTTTAACGTCTTCAGCCAGACGTACTATTACTATGCCTATTCCTCTTCTTGAACTCTTGATGTCATCTGCTTGAATCCTGGCACGAAGTTATTGGCCATCATTGACATGAGAGATGTGAGTTGAGTCATTCGATCACTCACACCGCTAATCCACTATTGTTGAGATTCCAGGAGCTTAAAAACTTTTGCTTCTCGTTCCCTTGATTCCTTCTCATACTGCTGGTGTCTTGCCTCCATCATTTCCATCATGTCCAGCAGCTGCTCCTTATCGATGGTGGACAACGGGTGGTTCTTAGTGTCCTTTAAAACTTCTTATTTTCCTCCTTCTCCCGTACGTGTCCATATTTTTTCTTTACTCTTAATCCCAGGCTTCATTAACATCCTTCTGTCCACTTGCTGGTCATCATCTTCTGAAGGTAATGATACATGATTCCCAAACATGTTCAGTCTTCTTTTTCTTGTCCCAAAGGAGATGTACATATCCCCTGTCTTGCAATCAATCATAGCACCGACAGTAGCCAAGAATGGGCGTCCTAAAATGAGTGCAGGCGCGTCGTCCAAGCTTTCATATTCCATAACTAAGAAATCCACGGGATAGAAGAAGTCCCCAACCTTGACTATGACATTAGTCAGTTTTCCCCGAGATACCTTTGTTGATTGGTCAGCCAGCTGCAATACAACTTTTGCTGGCTCTATTTCTTCATTCTTGTACTTATCATATAGGTACCTTGGTAGTATATTGACACTCGCTCCCAAGTCCAACAAGGTGTTCCGAATGACCACGTCTCCTACAGTAGTAGTGATCAATGGTGATCCAGGATCCTTTTCCTTTTTGGGCAGTGTCCCCAACAATGCCTCACTTGCTTTAACAGTCAACCTCACAGTATCTGGTGTGGGCACTTTACTCTTCCCATTTCTTTCACACATTTCCTGAAGAATTCTGGTATCCTCAGGAGCGTCCTTAAGTTCATCCCACAGAGGTTGGTTTATCAAAGGCCCTCTTGGATTGGGTGCTTCCTGTTTCTTCTTTCCTTTCTTATCCTTCTTTTTCTGCTTGACTCCTGCTACCATCGACTGCTCCTCTTGCTGGACCTCTTTGTCTACTTCTGGTTGGATTCCTTTCTCCACAGGAATTCCTTCTTCCTTACCTCCCTTTATTTCTGCAACTTTTTCTCCTTTCTCCTGTTCCACTTCACTTCCAACTTCAAATAAATCTTCCAAAGTGACTTTTCGCCATTCAGATTCGACAGTGTTAACGTGCTCCTTTCCTGATCGTTGATTATGGGTTGGATTAACCTCTGTAGCACTTGGCAATTTTCCACTGTCCCTCTTTTGCTGATCTTCAGCCATTTGTCCAATTTTTCGTTCCATGTTTGCGATGGCTTTCGCATTTGCTTGAGACTGTTGTTGTGTAGCAGTGAACATCTCATACATCTTGGCGATCATCTCTTCTTGAGTCCCCGGGGCATTGTTGGTAACATTATTGGCCCCCATGTTGTTATTGTTGCTACCATTCCCATTTGTATTTCCATTACTATTGTTGCTTGCAGGCTGATATGTTCTAGGCTGATTGGTCGATTGACCTTGGTAATTGTTTTGCCTAAAATTCTGTTGCTGCCCTTGATTATATGGCCTGTAGGGTCGTCCATTATTATGCTGGCCTTGACCCTGGCCATAAACTTGGTTCGCCTCCTGAGTTTTAGGTCCTCCTTGACCTCCTTGTGATGGACTCTGTGGTCCATTCTGCAGCGTTGACATGAGCCTGTCACACTTCTTATTTAGTTCACTAATTTCCTTCTTTACTTCCTTCTTCCAGTCAGCGTCGGCTCCCACTGCTGCTGCCGTACCTATAGTCTTCCTGGTGGAAAAATTTGCCTTGGAACCATTGCTTAATTGCTCCAAGAACTGCCAAGCTTCTTCTGGGTCCTACCACATAAATGTCCCACTTGATGAGGCATTTATCATGGCCTGATGCGTTTCACTGACTCCTTCAAAGAATAACTTAACTAACTGCCACCTGAGAATTTCGTGATGCGGGCAGGATCTTAATAATTCCTTCAACCTATCAAAAGCTTCGTGGAAAGCTTCTCCTGGCTTTTGTTGGAAGTCCTGAATGACCCTTCTAATTTCAGTTGTCTTGCTTGCTGATAAAATTCCTGTAGGAACTTGGCCATGAGCTAATCCCATGTGGTAATGCTGTTTGATGGTAAGGACGTGAACCAATATTTGGCTTTATCCTTGAGAGTGAATGGGAATAGTCTAAGCCTGAAGATGTTCCTATTAGTGTTCTTAGGGTTATTAGCATTGGCAATCGCTAAAAATTCATATAGATGATCGTATGGATCGTCTTGCTTATATCCCCTAAACTCTGGCAATATTCCTAATAACTGAGGTCTTATTTCTACTTGAGAATCAATGTTATCAGGAATATAAATTGACAACGAATCATCATATTCCCGTGGCTGGAAATGTGATGCAATCGATTGCCTTCTCGGTTGTGCGAAATGTAAAGGTTGAGCAGGATTACCGTAAAGATGATCATTATATCCCTGCTGACCTGGTGGTTGTTGATACTGTTGTGTCCTTCTGGGAGGTCCCCGACCTCGATTCCATGGTTGCTGAGGTGCTGGTCATCTTCCTCGTCATATCTCTCCTCTGTCTCTGGATACTGGTATTGTGGTTAAGGAGGTTGTTGGTATTGTATAGATTGTGTAGGTTGGAATGTGGGTTGAGGTTTAAAAAGAACCGGTTGTGGTTGAGAAAATGGTTGAGAGGTTGGTGTCTGCTGTCTAGAAACTGGGGTGCCATCACGGGTCGGCTCTCCCCAAGACATTGCAGAGGTAAATGGATTGGTAGATTGTGGTTGTGAAACGGGTGTAAATGATGGCACTGATGGTGGAGTGCATGATGGTATGGGTGCAGGGGCTGAAACTACACCACCAGAAGCACTCGTGCTCCCGAACTGAAACTCTGACAGTGGGGGAATAGAAAACATCCCCGTTGTCTCACCTGATGGTTCCTGGGCAACACTTACTAGACTACTACTAACTTGACTAAAACTCATGATATTCAAATGCCTACGAGCACGGATTTTGCACGCAGTACGCTCAATTTCAGGATCAAAATGCAATGGGGATAATTGCTGACCCCTGCGGGTACGCATGCACTAGTGCAACACGCCCACAAAACAAAAACCAAATGAAATAAAAAAAATAAAATCAAGAAACAAGTTCCTACTAATCACATAATCTAATCTCACAGCTCCCCGGCAACGGCGCCAAAATTTGACA
This sequence comes from Cichorium intybus, assembly GCA_023525715.1. NCBI lineage: Eukaryota > Viridiplantae > Streptophyta > Magnoliopsida > Asterales > Asteraceae > Cichorium > Cichorium intybus. The sequence continues at coordinate 68,791,637 of CM042009.1, read as the reverse complement.
CGCCTAGGTCGTCGTGCGGTCAAAAATAAGAAAACCTAATACACACACTAGCACAATGGTAGTCAGGGTCGATCCACAGGAGCTTCGTGGTTAGACCAGATGACAGATTACCAACTAGTAGTGTCACGCTACAGTCGGAGGACCTAGTTTCTAAGCTCTCAATTACCCAAAAACAAGAACCAAACAAAGTCAAGCCAAGCATAAGCTAAACTCAACTCAAACAAACCTAGTTACTTTCTGAAATCAGAAGTACATCTCTGATTCAGAAGCAAACAAAGGCATCCAAAACATCCAAACCAAATAAGGCATAAAATAACCAATAACTATAGTCCTGACTGAACAGTTACTAGTTAAATTCAATACCTAAACCTAACCAAGTTGGCTACTGATTTCAGCAAGGAAAAGCAGTTCCAAACAAGGTCACAATGACATTCAAACACAATCCAAACAATCAAAACCAAACACAAGCATAAAAACATCGAAAAGTTAAGATTACTTGTAACCAAATGCTTCTCATTAATCAAATCCAACTTCCAAACATCCAAACAGTAACCAATGATGCTAAAACAGAAACCTAAAGTGCTCAAAGTCAGTGGTTGTCACTCCCAAAGACTTTAGCTACAAATACTACTTACTACTAAAAGGAAATTAAATTCAAAAACATAAAATACCAATTAAGATGTTGCTGGAACGAAATCTTGGAGTCAAAGAGCTTCAAGGTTGATTTTACACCCGGTCTTTGCTCGGGTTTTCGGCTGGAAATGCCTCTATTTATAGTTGCAATTTTCCCGAGGCCGCGCCGCGCAAATGAAAAATCCGAGGCGCGCGTACTTATCTTTTCCTGTTTCTTCGACATTTGAATGTGTTACACCGCCTTAAGCCCGCGTCGAGCATTTCAGAATCCCGCGGCGCGCGTACGTATTTCCTTGATTGTTCATTCTTTTCCAAACTTCTTCCTTTTGCACGCTTTTAGTCCCTGTTTTCCTTCTTTTCTTTCAAACAAGTCCTGGCACAAAAAGTGAGAATACCAAGATATATCTGATATAATTTCATTAAGAATAGGGCTCAACAACGCCTAAAATACTTGATATCACTAGGCGTTGTCAGTGACTTCATTTGAGGCAGTATATTTTTGCTGCTAGCTTCAAGTAGAAAATTCAAAGGTTGGTTTTCTTATATTTTATTCTTTAGAAATAAACTGTTGGCCTTAGAATTTTGTTATATGTTCATTGATAGAAAAACATAGATCATCATCTTAGGTTGCATGTGAACTTAGGATTTCTAGTTCATAGATTGCTAAAAAACCTTTCAAGGTCCCCATTAGACACGGGAATTATGTATGTTATATTTATAATAAAGTGCTTTTGAATTCATCTTATCTTTTAATAATTTAAATTCTTCTTTTTTGAGTAATAATTTAATCCTTGAATAAAATGTTTCTTGTAGCAATATCAATAGATATTTCAACCTAACGTTTTTAATTACGAAATCAAATTAGACGTTGCATTAGTTCACAAATCATGATAAGAATTCTATCTCTATATAGAGATAGAAAAAATATCTTTTTTTCTACTGCAATTTCATTTAGTCTTTCGAGTTTTTTTCGTTCCTATTCCTTTCTCAAAAAGGGGACGTTAAACAAAGTTAAATGATTACTTCATTCTTGATAGTTATTTACTTAATTGGTGAATAAAATACTCTAGATCGATATCATGGGAATTACTCCTTGATCATTTCTACCAATTTAAAGCCCCAATTAGAATTCTTTTTATCCAGAGAAAAATAGACTTACATAATCTCCATTACGAATCCTTTGCGTACCTTAGTGTTCCTAGCTATCCACTCATTTTTATCAATCCCTCTTTCTCAATCCGAGAAGTGCATTGTTGGAACTCGATTGGAAGGCCAAGCGGCTCTAGATTCAGGAGTTCTTGCTATAGCCGAACACGAGGGAAAGATTATTTATACTGATAAGACCCTTTTATCAGGTAATGGGGATACTCTAAGGATTTCATTACTTATGTATCAACGTTCCAACAAAAATAAGTGTATGCATCAAAAACTCCTAGTTCAGCACGGTAAATGCATTAAAAAGGGACAATTTTTAGCATATGGTGCTGCTATAGTTCGTGGCGAACTCGCTTTGGGGAAAATGTATTAGTAACTTATATGTCTTGGGAAGGTTACAATTTTGAAGATGTGGTACTCATTAGTTAGCTTTTAGTATATGAAGATATTTATACTTTTTTTCACATACATAAATATGAAATTCAGACCAAGCCCTAAAAGGGTCACTAATGAAAAATGGATCTTGTTTTATCCTTGATCAGAGATTTCTCTATATAAAGGACGAACCAGAGTTTGAAGAGGGGGATGGAGAAGGAGCCCTCGACCAGAAACAAATAGTGGAGGATTTATTCAATCACATAGTTTGGGCTCCTTGAATATGGTGCCCTTGGGGCTTTCTATTTTAAAAAGGATTCTTTTCGTGAGATCGTTGAAAATTCCTATCACATAATAAATCAGTGGCTTTTGCCAAAAGAGGAAGACATTTTTTCAATATTCTTTGATTCAAAGATGAATTATCAATCATGTAAAACATCGAATAAAATAAATATAGAAAAGCCGACTATCAGAATCGAACCGGTGACCATCGCATTACAAATGTGATGCTCTAACCTCTGAGCTAAGCTAAGCAGGCTCATATAACATAAGTTTGACATGCATAGGAATTCAATAAACTCTTAGAATCTTTTCTATTCACTGTTATACTATTTTCATTCTTAGGTATTAATATTCATTATGAATATCAAATATGAATATACTAGAGAATAGAATATAGAATTTCAAATAACTGTTAAATATTATACAATATAACGATTAATCTAGCAATATAGAATTTCTATTTTATTTTAACATGATTTGATTTTTGAATTCAAAAATCAAATCATATTAAAAAAAGAAGAATCGACCGTTCAAGTATTCAAAATTTCAAGGGGAAATGAGTGGAAGAGAGACATATGTATAGCGTATGTATCCACTTATATTGAATTGCTGATACTAAAATGATAAAATCATTTTTGATGGACCGAATATGAGCCTCCTATAGATATAGAATAGAAGATGAAAGAATATACAAAGACAAAGAGGATAAAACACTTTTTTGAGATAGGAATCGACATCCATATAATGAATTCAACGGTTCCGGTATAAATGAAAGAAAAAAGTGAACGAGATCACAATGATATTTTCATCTCAAAAAGGGGGATATGCAAAAATCAGTAGACGCTACGGACTTAATTGGATTGAGCCTTGGTATGGAAACTTACTAAGTGATAACTTTCAAATTTAAATAAACCCTGGAATTAATAAAAATGGGCAATCCTGAGCCAAATCACGTTTTTCGAAAACAATCAATGGTTCAGAAAGCAAAAATCAAACAGGATAGGTGCAGAGACTCGATGGAAGCTGTTCTAACGAATGGAGTTGATTTTCTTACATTAGTAGAGGAATCTTTCGATCGAAACTTCAAAAAAGATGAAGGATAAACCTGTATACATAATACAGAAGAATTGTTGTCAATTGATTCCATATTGAAGAAAGAATCGAATATTCATTTATTAAACCATTCACTCCATAATCTAATAGATCTTTTGAAGAACTGATTAATCAGACGTGAATAAAGATAGAGTCCCGTTCTACATGTCAATACCGGCAACAATGAAATTTATAGTAAGGAAAATTCGTCGATTTCAAAAATCGTGAGGGTTTAAGTCCCTCTATCCCAAAAAGACCATTTGGCTCCCTAATTCTTTATAGTATCCTTTTTTTTATCCTTTTTCGTTAGCGGATATAGTATCCTTTTTTATCCTTTTTCGTTAGCGGCTCAAAACTCCTTATCTTTCCCATTAACTACTCTTTATACAAATGGATCCGCGCGAAATTGTTGTTCTCTTATCACATGTGAAATATACGATACATGTATAAATGAACATCTTTGAGCAAGGAATCCCCATTTGAATAATTCATGATTGAGATTTTTATTCATATTGAAACTTACAAAGTTGTTCTTTTGACAAATTATAGGTCGAGATGAGGCTTTGTAATACTCTTTCAATTGACATAGACCCAAGTTCTCTAGTAAAATAAAAATGAGTATGAGACATGAAGAATAGTCGAGATAACTCAGTTGGTAGAGCAGATGACTGAAAATCGTTGTGTCACCGGTTCAAATTCGGTTCCTTACACATGATTAATTTGTATGAGTCTCTATTCTACCAATTAATTGATATGAATACATTTTCATTAAGAGTCTAGATAATAATACATATTTCAATCTCGTTCTTTAGAGATATAACTCATCCATTTGATTTTTATAGAGGGGTAAAGAGTTTGTTATACAAAGTATGTAAAAAAATCGAGATTCTATTTTCTATTATTTTTTATTTCTCCTCTGGTTCAAAAAGAAAAGAATGTGAATACTTCATACACATATACATATTCGAAGGTTAAGGTTGAAAGATTCAATATAGTAGTTGAAGGATGCGAATAAAGAAGATTCAGTTTTGTATTTTTATATTCTATTTTGAATTTCCTCCTACATTACATGACTTTATAGATTCCTCCTAAGTGATGTGTGCAGTCCAATGTTGATGCTACGGAATTCGTTTGGTTCCTTCTATCGACTTGGCTCATCCGAAATAAGTATTTTACAAATTTGAGAATCCCAATGAATCTCTAAATTTATTGTATTTTTTATTCTATACATAATAAAAATACAAACCATAAACTATACTTCAATTACTCTGTTTAATCTAGAATTGAACATGGAATCTATATAATTGTATAAGTGAAGATTCGTTTTTTATCATTCAATGAGCATCTTGTATTTCATAAAAACTGGGATTACGCAATCGATCGTATTATATCGATATCCCTTCAACAAAACATAGGTCATTGAAAGGATCACCAAAGCACGAAAGCCAGGATCTTTTAGAAAATGAATTCCTATTCGAAGAGTGCATAACTGCAAGGATAAGCTCACACTAACCCGTCAATTTAGGATCCAATTCGAGATTTTCCTTGGAACTGGGAGGTCTTTGGTGATATTAAGAAAGCTATTCATAAATCATAAGATGATATTACTATATTGGGGCTGATATTACTATATTGGGGCTGCCCTTCTTAGTGGTCTGCTGCTACCAATGATAGATGCTCACAAAGAGATGGCTCTCAATCTTAATAGGGAAGAAAGTATCCTAAGAGACCAATATAGAATAAAGTGGTTGCGGTGATAGAAACTCAGCCTACTTCTATGCTTCAATCAAAGAAGGGTACCCCAAACAAGTTAACTTCAAGCTCCAGCCCCAGGATGGTTCTTTTATTACTGATAGGAAGGATATAGGGGAAGTGTAGCTTATTACTCTAACATCTTTACTTTAGTAGCTTGTGACAACCAAAGTGCCCTTCGAAATTATATCCCTTGCCTCATCACTAAATAAGACAACATCACGTTATCTGCTATTCTTACTGAATCTGAGATTCATAGTGTTGTCTTGGGCCTTGATCCCCACCCACCCCACCCTACCCATCCTACCAAACCCCCACCCACCCCACCTCACACTACCCACCCACCCACCCAATACACACCCCACCCCCATACTACCCTACCCCTACCTTACCCCATCCCATCCCCCGCCCCACCCTCACCCCACCCTACCCACCTTTACACATGTCACCCACAACCACCCTACCCACCCACCCATACCTACCTACCGTACCTTACCCACCCAAGCTATCCCTCCCTACCATACCCTAACCCACCTACCCACCCCACGCCTACATGTAAAAGTGGGGTTGGGTGGGTAGGTTATAGGTAGGATGGGGTGAGGTAGGGTGTTAGGGGTCGGTAAGGGTAGGTAGGGTGTGGGTGAGGATATGGGTATGAGGTAGGTAGGGTGTAGGGTTATATAGGGGTGGGTAGGGCTGCGTATGGTGGATGTGAGTGTGGAGGGTGGGGTGGGGGTAGTTAGGTAGGGTAGGGAAAAGTAAAGTGTGGGGTGGGGTAAGGGTAGTTAGGTAGGGTAGGGGAAAGTAAAGTATGGGGTAGGGTAGGGGCATTGTAGGGGGTGGTGTGTGTAGGTGAGTGTGGAGGGTAGGGTAGGGGTAAGTAAGTAAGGTAGGGTGTATGGGTGGGTAGGGGTAGTGGGTGTAGGGGTAGGGGTGGGGTGTGGAAGGTGGGGTGGGCGTAAGTATGTAGGGTAAAGTATAAGGGTGGGTAGGGGTAGGTAGGGTGTGTGGTGGGTAAGGGTAGTATGGGGTGGGGTGGGGTGGGTAGGGGTAGGTTAGGGGATGGGTTGTGGAGGTGAGTATGAAGGGTGGGGTAGGGTAGGATGTACGGGTGAGTATGTAGGGCACAGGTTCGGGTAGGGGTAGGGGTAGGTAGGGGTGGGTGTGGAGGTGAGTGTGGAGGGTGGGGTGGGGTAGTAAGGGGTGAGTGTGGATGGTGGGTGGGTGTAAGTGTTTAAATATGTTATATATTGTGTTATTTGAAATAAAAAAAATAGAATATGAAAGCTTAAAGAAAATACACATCCAAACGTGTTTTCTAATTTTCTAAAACTAAAAACAAAAACTCAACCAAAGACGTTTTATATTGAAAATGAAAATGAAAACTGAACTCTATTCTCCAAAAAGGTTTTCTTGAAAACTGAAAACAGTTTTGTGCAACCAAACGCAACCTTAGCTATTTGAACTAGGGATGAGTGTTTGGTGCCGAGGACCGAAATAGACTCGGAACCGGACCGGTTTCCTTTCCTCAGAGCGATTATCGGTCCTTGGTGTTTAATAGAAATGGTGCACCTACAATACATGTCTTGAAATAAAAAGATATAATTTCCAGGAAAAATGTATGAATATATGGATCCATAGTTATGTGGAAGACTATAAGAAAACCACATACTAGTTATAGAGAATTTAGACATCGTTTTGACTTCACTCGTATGTTGAATCCAACCGAATACTTCCTAATTCCAAACACATGCAACCTAAAGAGACATCATAAACTATTTTTGGCAACTAACACATGTGCAAAACTATTAAAAAGCTATTATGTACGAAACAAAACCCTGATGAAAGATGTGAAAATAATATTAGAGTCCATACCAATCACCTAAAAACAAAGGGAGTGTGCAGGGTTGGCCTTCCATTTGACCATCTTATCAAATGATTTAAACAAATAATAATATATGGTATTAAGAGACATGATAGCTGTAACATATTTGTAACATATTGGGAGAATTTACGGTGGCAAAACTTTTACGAACGGATGAGGGATTCCCCAAGTAAGTTCTAACAGATTTATGGTCTATAATAATTAATAAATACGATCCTGAAAGCATAATACAAACCGTTCATAAGTTAAAATGATTCAAAGTCTTAAAATAGAGATGATCATCTGCACTGTCAATAGCTTTAGTATAATAGCATCCCAACAACACCAAAAACTGACTGAATTTTTGGAATTTAAAGGAACTGAAGCTATTCTAAATGATTGACAAGTTTATGAAATTTGGCAATTAGTGAATGTTTCCATCTGTAATTATTGATTAAAACGATTTTTTTAATAAAAAACTCAATCAAACGTTTACCTTTTTAGAAAACTTGTTCTTAGAAATTAAATAATTTAACTTTATCTTTCTCATATGTTTATATGATCTTTTACAATTTTTAAGTCTACTATCATGTTTTTGAAAAATAATATTAGTTGATTAATATTTTAATATATAAAAAACCATTAAATAATATGTAACGATAATGTTTTTTAATATTTGATATATGTATTAATTTGAAACTTTTGACAATTGTTTTTTATAATATGGATTTCTATACAATATATTTATATTTATTTTGAATATTTTAATTAAATAGATTAACTAATAAAAATAAAAAAAATTAAATTTCTAAAATTAATTAATTTATAAAATAAATTGTTATAAATTATAAATAAATAAAACTTATAATTTAATATAAATATTAAAGAATATTTGGTGATTTTTATTGGTAAATGTTTTTATAGTAAAAAGCTCTTTTACCATTTAAGGGGCTGTTTGGATGTGCTTATAAAATCAGTTTATTGATTTATTGATTTTTTAAAGGACCTCATTACTTATTAAAAACTGCCTATTTATCCTTATTTATAACTTATAACTTTTCCAAAAAACCATTATTCATTCTATCCCTAACCTAATTTTTTTGCCACTTTACCACCGTCCGTGTCCTTCCTACAACTCACTTTTCTTTTTACGATTTTTCCTTACGTTATGTTCTTGAGTTTTTTATAAGAGGGGAATGGAAGGGAAGGGAGGGGAATCAGTGATAAATTGTGTTCTTAAGTTTTTTTTTTTACAGAATGGAATGGAATGAGATGGAAGGGGAAGGGAAGAAAAATATATGTAAAAGTTACCATCCCATTTTTGGGTGGGGAAGGAAGGGAAAGGAAGGGAAATGCATGAAAATTACTTCTTTACCTCTCTAACAACTATTTCATTTTTAAAATGAAGGGTAAAGATGTCAAAATGTAAATTTCCTTCCTTTTCCTATCTACTTGAGAACATAACATCCCTTCCATTCATTTCCATCCCCTTCCAACTCAAGAACACAACAAATTTTCTGAATTTTCCTTCCATTTTCTTCCATTCCATTCCCTTCCATTACCCTCCCTTCCCTCCCCTTTATTATTAAACTCAAGAACACAGCGTTAGTCATGGCTTCTGTCAGTGTCTCATCTTCTCCGTCTCCCATCAATGTCCACCGTCCCATGCCGCGCCGCGCCGCCCCGCCCTGCCGTTCTCATCTTCTCGGTTTTCCACCATGTAAGTTGTCGGACCATTAGAGGTACTGAACGCGTCTGTCTGTGTACTCTCGATCTCTGTTATTTTGATCTGCTCTCTATTTCCTGTTGAATGATGTTTTAATTTTTATTGTTTAATTTTGATCCTTTTCTGTAAAATGATGAGTTTATGTTTCTGTTAGGAAATTTTTAGTTGATATCATCAATTAGACATGTTTCTGTTGAATGGTGGGTTTATGTTTCTGTTAAAATTTCTGTAATTATCACAATTTGTTTATAATAGAATGAACTGAGTTAACCGGGTATAAATAAAAGCTGTGTAATAATGCAGGGGAATATATGAGATGCATAAATTGCTGTTAAATTGGGGGTTATTTCAAAGTGTGAATATAACAAGGCGTTTACCGCCCATTCTTTGATAAGATCCGAACACTCAAAAATCTCTGGATCTTCTTGATATTGCCGGTAATGGAATTTCAGATGCCATTCCTCTGGATTTTTGGGACATGTGGCCGTCTCAATTAACATATATGAATCTCTCTTCCAACAACATTAGCCGGAAAGTACCAGATTTATCATCAAATTTTGACAACTATTCGGTGATAGATTTGAGTTCCAACGGGCTTTTATGGTCCAATAACAAATGTCTCTTCCACTGTGGCATCTTTAAATCTTTCCAAAAACAAATTCTCTGGAGGAGTTTCCTTTTTATGCCAACTTGTCCATGGGGTTTTAGAATTTCTTGATCTGTTCCATAACTTTCTAAGCGGACCACTTCCAGACTGTTTATGGCATTTTAAAGAAGTAAAAGTTCTTAATCTAGGACACAACCATCTCTCTGGAAGGCTTCCTCCCTCTATTGGATATTTGATAGAACTAGAGGTGTTGTATTTGTACAATAATGACTTCTTTGGAGAATTGCCTTTGTCCTTAAAGAATTATTTTTAGGGGCTAACAAGTTTTCTGGTCTGGATTGGGGACAACTTACAGAGGTTGTATATTCTTATCCTAAGATCAAACAACTTTTTTGGAACCATCCCTTTGCAGTTATGTCAATTAGCATATCTTTATGGGACCATCCCCTCGTGTTTGGATAATCTTACCGATACAAAATGTACATTCCTATTCATTTGAATGGTACCCTTCAGGAAGTGATCTTGATGAATTTGTTGATGATGAGTATATTGACATCGCAATGATCGAGTGGCAAGGAGATGAACGTGAATTCTCTAGCAATCTTTGATGGTTGAAGATGATTGACCTTTAAAGCAACAACTAACAGGACAAGTTCCAGATGAATTGGCCAAAAATAATGAAGATAGACAAACTAAGAATAGTCCTTTCAACACATATGTACCTGTAATCTGAAAGATCTAAATTCGTGGATTTCACTTGAGAATTTTTCTATAGAAGCAAAATTTTGGTGATATACAAGAATAATTCATGTGTGCTAGATCTCTTCTGGGTTTATGCATGTATGTTGGATCTCTTTTGGGTTTTGTTGGATTGGTATACATTAGGTTTATACCAGATTATTCTATGAATAGACTAAATATTGCAATTAGTCTTTGATTAAGATATGACAACTTTTACAATTCCTAAAATCTTGTTACCAGAGACCAGATATGATGTTCGTCACTACAATGCTACATAGAAATCTGAAAAGAGCAATATGATAACATACATAAATCAAGTGTTGATGTCTAATAAAAATGGTATTCATATTTACTTATTCACATTATTACATAACATAAAACTTCAGATCTTCTATCTAGGATAAGTACATGTCTAACGCCACCATTCTAGCAAGTAAGTAAACCTCAGGGGTTACCCTTGGTACCAAGTAGCAACACACTTTCATTTGTTTGTGTATTATTACATCTGATTATCCGAATTTCATTTATTTCTATTAAGGCATCACAATTTTAACATTTTCTTTATTAAGGCGTTAAACTCTAAAAGTCTACCCAACTATAGCATTGTACTTTCCATTTTTTCTTTTCAAGACAATATACTTTACATAATAGGCATGGGACAAAAAACATTGTGATGTAAGTATCTAAGTCATTATCGATGATTAATATTAGTTAATTTAATGAAAATTGGACAAAAGTGGTGTAATTTTTATGATTATAATAGTAGAATTATGTGTTTTAAAAAATAAATTTTGTTGTGTGTAATGGAAAGAGGTGTGAAAGGAAGTAATAGACTATCGGAAATCCTATTTGGGGAAATAGAAAATTCTTTTGACGATGAATTAGTTCTATTGGATGGATATGTTAATGAAATTAGGATTTTGTAGAGTAATTGGTAATTGATGAGACTTCGATAATATCACTACTGGAAAATGACAGATACAAAACAACAAATACAATAAGGTTTGAAACAGCATTCAATTGAAATATATCCTCAATGAGATTATACGGTTCAAAATTTTTTTCTAGTATATAACGGGGGGTTTATAAAAAGATATCGAGTCAGGCAGATGTTGGGAAAATGGCCTCAATAATCCCTACAAACCTCCCAAAGACAATAATAGAAAAATAAACTGAACACAAGAATATACGTGGAAAACTCCAAAACCGGAGAAAAACCACGGGCCTCCAGAGAGAAAGATCCACTATATGATAAATTGTTACAATCACATAGACTAATCTCTCAAGCCACCCCCCCAAAATTACACCCACACTCTCAAAGTTTTAACTAATACTTTCACCACTCTAAAATAAGAGAAAGAAAGAAATAACCAAACACTTATAGTGTATTGTTGGTTGGGATGCTTTGAAACCAAAGCCTTGGTCCTTATTTATAAGCTTGGAGACCTCCCAAGCTTTCATCCTTCTAGCAATGTGGGATGAGAGCTCTTATTTCATTTAGCCAAAAAACCAACAAATCTCCACCTTGGATAAATGAAAGAAAACCGCAACCACATAAAGGAACATCGTCTTCATTCAACGATCATAATTCTAAAGGCATAGAATTATCATACTCCACCATAAGAAAGTATCACCACTTAGAATAAATCATCCTAAGAATTTCACCTCGACACATGTTGAAAAACCTGCTGAAAAATTTATGGTGCAACTTCCATTTGGCATACCCGGAAGTTCATCAGCCATCAACATAACTTCACCACACATCTTGCATTTATGCCAATCCAACGCCCATGTGCAGTTCCCCCGCTAACAGAAACACATCCCTTTTCATGGTATCACGGGCATACCATAGGGATGACACAACTCAAAAGAATTCATCGCCGTCAGTAGCGACGGAGATACTGTTAGCTGTATCAGAGCCTTTTGTCGAACTCGCTGCTCCACATGGACAATTTCTCTTGACATGCCCAGACTCTCCACACTTCCAGCATACCGGAATCTTCTGGGAGTGTTTCTTCTTCTTCTCGTTCCTGCATACCATAGCCATTCCTTCTGAAGAAGCATAGTTGCTACTTTCCAGTCGTTTCTCTTCAGACAAGAGTTTACCAGTAACATCTGCATACTTCAGGGTCTCTTTCCCATACATCAAAATAGGCTTCATATGCTCATAGGAAGATGGTAAAGACAGTATGAGTCTTAAAGCTTTATCCTCATCTTCAGTCTCCACTCCAATAGCCTCCAGTTCTGACACGATGTTATTAAGAACACTTAGATGATCTGAGATTTTTGTATCTCCACTCATACGAAGAGTATGAAATTGCTCCTTGAGATACAACCGATTCGAGATGCCTTTGCCTTGATACAACTGCTCAAGCTTCTCCCACAAATCTTTTGCCGTTGCAATCCCATGCACATTTGCAAGAACATTCTTTGCTAGACACAAACGAATAGCACTTGCCGCTCTCAAATCTAGATCTTCCCATTCTTCATCATCGACTTTACTGGCTCCGGCTGAATCCTTGCTAGAAACGGGGACAGGTCTCCCCCTCAACGCCTTGTGTAACCCAGACTGAATCAACACATCCTTGACTTGAACTTGCCACAAACCAAAGTTGATTCTTCCGTCAAATTTTTCTACATCAAACTTCATGGGACTGTATTTTGCCATCGTATCCGTATCTCAAAAAACAGTATTGTATACTAGAAAAATATGCACCAGACCTATACGCAATACACCCAATAAAGGATTCCCAGGTAAGAGTGGAGGGTCACAACGGACACGCTTAAATACCAATCTTTCCTAGACAGAACCTTCTTCAGATATATACGTATTTACAGCCCGCATATAATTATATCGTATACAAAACGGTTAGTTGAATCCTCGTTTCTGATGTGGAAGATCAGACAAAGCTGCAACCACAGAGCATACTCCGAACCTTCAAAGTACCGAGACAACTCCAATACGATTAATAGAAATTTGTTTCTGATGTGGAAGATCAGCCAAAGCTGCAACCACAGAGCATACTCCAATTTCTAAAACCGAGACCTCCTCCAAAACCTGAAGCTCTGATACCACTTGTTGGGAAAATGGCCTCAATAATCCCTACAAACCTCCCAAAGACAATAATAGAAAAATAAACTGAACACAAGAATATACGTGGAAAACTCCAAAACCGGAGAAAAACCACGGGCCTCCAGAGAGAAAGATCCACTATATGATAAATTGTTACAATCACATAGACTAATCTCTCAAGCCACCCCCCCAAAATTACACCCACACTCTCAAAGTTTTAACTAATACTTTCACCACTCTAAAATAAGAGAAAGAAAGAAATAACCAAACACTTATAGTGTATTGTTGGTTGGGATGCTTTGAAACCAAAGCCTTGGTCCTTATTTATAAGCTTGGAGACCTCCCAAGCTTTCATCCTTCTAGCAATGTGGGATGAGAGCTCTTATTTCATTTAGCCAAAAAACCAACAGCAGATGCAACGTAACAAAGTGCATCTTATAAGGTTATTTATGCATGGCTTCAAACAAGCTTATTGATCGCTGGTACACTGGTTTCAAACTCAAGCTCGTTTTTAATCAAAGGTATGTATTGTATTCGCTACTCTGTTATGCATATCTTGTCACAACAATCAATTTAAGTGTCTTTGTTATGTATAGTTGTTCACCATGAATGAGGCATTGTGTAGTAGATTTATATGTGCATTATGTGTTTGATAAAATGCCTGAGTGAACCCTTGTTCACTGAGAACTCAAATTACCTATATTTTCTTCTTAGATGATTACATGAGGCTCTGTAGTAAGAGTCCCCCTTATATTCGAGGTAATGTATTCTTCAACATGTTTTATAGTTTTCAGATTTTGTCAATTGTTGTGGAGGTAGTACACTTTATGCTTGGCCTGTGCTGCTAAAAACTCTACAGAGACAGCTTCTGTAATCGGTATATGCATTTTGTTGTAACTTTTTCCTTTCAATTTCAAAGCTCTTGGTTTTTTTTTATAAATTTTGTATTACAGAGGAGGGCTGTTGAATTGAATAAATATGCATGTGAAATCTTGAATCTGACCCATCCAGATTTAGAGGTACTGGTTGTTGACCATACTTAATCTTTTTTATCATTACAAGCTAGTTGAGATTGTTATTCTTATAGTTGGTTTTTGGGTGGTATCTTTTCAAAAATAGGTGAGCGTATTTTCGTGATGCAACTCTGTTGTTTTTTGTTTGTTTGAATTTGATTAGATCATGTGGAAGGGTTATGAGCCTGAGGAAGATACATAGGAGCCTATAGAGGGCGTAAGGTATGAAAATAAAGTTCGATATCTTTCTTTATTTTATGTTGATAAACAATAATCATGGCAAATTCTTGATTTATTTGTATCAATGACTGTCATGAAAATATTAAAATTAAGGATAACCACTAGCATATGTCTACTATACCACTAACCTAATACTAACAAAATGAACCTATGCTTTGTTTCCACCAGCATATACGCATGCTAACTAAATAAATCAGGAAAGTGACAGCCCCATCACAAGTTCACGTGAAACACAATAAACATTCAGAATTAGAGGTGGTTATCTAGTTCTGTAAGTTGTGGGATCTAACTTTTTAAAACTTTGAAGGGCCAGAGTGTTTAGAAGTGTCTCAATCCCAGATGGATGGCTTAGAAACTCTACCATGCAACCTGTAAGTCGTGGGATATATCTTTTCCCCAAACCAGTTTCAACCGAACCGGATCCGGTCCGATCCGATTTCAATCCTGTTTAACCCAAACCGGTTCAATCCGGTTTCATCCAAATAGGTTTCGATCCGGTCCGAACCGGTTCCTATAGGTTCAGGATTTCCATTCTTTAAACAGGTTTCGATCCGATCTGGTTTATGGCCAAACCGGTTTTGACTTTGTTAACCAAAACTGAACCGGTTTTAAAACCCTTCCTCACCCACGACCGCTCCTCACCCTCCTTCCTCACCCACTACCAACCCTGCCACTGACATTCCTACTCGGCCTACATCCTCACTGCCAACATACTACCCTTTAACTTACTCCTGGAGAAACCAACAACCTCCTCTGCCTCCACCGACTTCCCACCATCCCATGACCACCCGATCGAAAGTCGGAATCATCAAACCCAATTTGCCATTTAACCTCCACACCAACACCACTAACTCCACCGTGTCCCCTCTTCCCAAGTCTCACAAACACACCTTGTCTGATCCAAACCGGTACTCCGCCATGACTGATGAACACAGGGTTCTAATAGATAACAACACATGAGAACTTGTGCCACGTCCACCCGATGCTCATGCCATACGTTGCATGTGGATCTATCGGCACAAATTTCACGAAAACGGAAATCTTGCACGATATAAAGCACGACTCGTGATTAATGGAAAATGCCAACAATTCGGAGTAGATTGTGATGAAACTTTTAGTCCCGTTGTGAAACCTACGACAATCCGGACCGTTCTTAGTCTTGCTGTTTCACGATCATGGTCATTACATCAACTAGATGTAAAGAACGCGTTCTTACACGGGGATCTCAAAGAAACAGTTTATATGTTCCAAACCCCCGGATATGTGGACCCGCAAAACCCCACACATGTTTGTCGGTTGGGCAAATCTTGATATGGGTTAAAACAAGCCCTGTGGGCATGGTATCATTGCTTTGCCAATTACTTTCACACATGTGGATTCAAGACTACAAACAATGACACTTCTCTCTTCGTCTTCCAACAAGGCACCAAAATGGCGTATCTTCGTCTTTACATGGATGACATCATCCTAACCGCATCCGACAACGCTACTCTTCGATACTTCATTGATCAATTATCCAAAGAGTTTGCCATGTCCGATCTTGAGCCTATTCATCATTTCCTCGGCATCCATGTTCAACATCAAATGGAGTTTTATTTCTTACCCAAGAACAGTATGTGACTGATACTCTTATCCTGGAAAATATGCAACATTGCAAACGATGCGCCACCCCTGTCGATACCAGCTCCAAACTCAACGTAACCGCCGGCAACCCTATGCAAGATGCCACTTTATACCGCGGCCTCGCTGGGGTGTTACAAGATTTAACCTTCACTCGCCCGGACATTGCTTACGCAGTCCAACAGGTCTGCCTCTTTATGTATGCCCCACGCGACCCGCACTTCAACTTTTTGAAACGGATTCTACGATACCTCCAAGGCACTCGTCATCATGGCTTCATATTTCTCCCTCAAAATCTACCAAACTAACCGCTTACTCCGACACAGATTGGGGGATGCCCTGACTCTCAGCGCTCTACGTTGGGCTATGTGTGCTCTCGGTGACAACATTGTCTCGTGGTCATCAAAACGACAACCTACTATCTCTCGATCCAGCATCGAAGCCGAGTACAAAGGTGTCGCTAATGTCGTGGCTGAAACTACATGGCTACGCAACCTACTCCTCTAGCTACATCTTTCGTTATGCCAAGCCACAATCATACACTCCGATAACATTTCAGCCGTGTATCTTACTCAAAACCCTATACAACACCAATGCACGAAGCACATTGAAATCGACATTCACTTTGTTCGCGAGAAAGTGCGTCCATTGCTCATAACCTTAATGTCTTTTAGAAGTATAATTGTCATACTGATTGACAAATATTATGAAGTATAATTAATTGTAGTAGATTCGAGCAATTCACTAACGTGTCCATTGCTCATAACCTTAATGTCTTTTAGATCTCTATGTAAATCTATGACTTTGTTAATTTGTTCAAGATATGCATTCATCATTTGACTCTAAGTCAATTAATTCCAAAGTCCTATCCATTGGATCTTTGGGTGATACATTTCTTGCAATAATCAATTTTATTAAGAACTCAGTTCATCATGTGACTCTAAGTCAAATGATTCCAAAGTCCTGTCTACCTGGATCTTTGGTTGAAGCGATTCTTATTAAAATCTAATTTTAACAATCATATAACACAATTCATAAATCCAATACACTTTGGATGCATCAACATTCAAGTTATTACTATTAATGCAATTAACACATGCATACACCATTTCAAGGATAATTTAAAGAAAATCGACATTTTATTAAATCAAAAAATTCCTCGAACAATATACTATATGATAATAATGTCATACGCATCTACAAGCTAATAACAAAATCAAATATCTAACTAAACTTCAAAACCGCACGAGCTCGTGATCTAATCCGAATGTGCTCCTATGCATCAATGTCCTGTATCTTACTGAGTCCCTACATACAGAGCAAATGTGACAATCACATTATGTATCAAGGAATTAAGGATCAGGAGTTTTGAGTTTTAGATATATCTGAGTTGCCAAACGATTTGGCTTTGGAGGATCTTCCAATCTTTCTGTGACTGTATCCTACCTTGTGAATTCCCAGTTAGAGACATCTCAGAACCGGTCCAGACGATCTGGATCATTTATTGATGTGTCTCATATCTGGATTCAATCCTGAAGTAGCTGGCTTAGTGGAACTATGCATCTCTATGAATGACTCGTACATAGTCAACATCGAATGCATCTCCATAATAGTCTTGTCCTAGTTTCTTTTCCTGTACATCTGGATGAATAGATTGTACTGGCTAGTCAGCGAGTCGAGTTAATGCTCAACTCCCGATTAATAGGGTGACCAAGTTTATGCAGTTCGCCTATGTATCTCTCAATTATGAGAACATGTGGACTGACGCTACTTCTTCAAGCTCTTTGAAGATCCCAGTTCGTTCCTTTTCAACCGGCTCTCAGAACATTTTCTTAACCAGTCGTGCTAACTCATATGGCCCCAGTAATTATGAATCCTACGGATGTCAGGGTCAATGGTCAATTAGCATGAGGCTACGAACTTTTTCAAATTCATTAATCAAGAAGTCATGTTCATCACAAAGCTGCTGTGTGATGCCATGCTTCGGGGAGCGAATACTCAATCAGATATGGCTTGCCAGCAAAACTGAGAACCATTCTCCAGTTGCAAAGCCATTCTACATAGTTAGGCCAGTTAGCCTATCCATATTCAATAGATACTTTCTGAAACTCTCAGAAATGGGTGTTGGAGGAGGAGTAAGAGAGTTGACGCTGAGTCCAGACATCAATATAATCAAAATTTATTAGTTTAATATTTGTCCTTATAAATAATTACCCAATTTATTATTTAATAAGGCTAGGACCCAAAATGCCCTAACTATGGTGTAAAGAGGGATGACATAATCACAACATAATGGTCATTAAGGTAGATACACTTTTATCAATTTCAGTCTTATGAAATTCCTAGATCTGTGAGATTCATTGACCGAAGTCAATGACATGTTTAGTCTCGGATTATGCTCTTCTATTTGTGACTGGGATGCCGATGATCACAAACAAGATGCGAATAACCATGCAAATTGCTTGGTAATCTCATTATCATTTATCATCTCACATTGATGTGCCCGTTAACCACACACGCTCCATCAACAACGATAAATCATGAGATACCCATTACCGCTCTTTATGAATCCCTATTAGTGTGCTGGTTAACCACACACGCTCCACTAACGATTCATAAAGTGTAATGTGCAACTTCATGGGTTAGCATACTTTTCACATCTTTCTAAAGTAACTAGATTATGATTAGGGTTCTAGTACTTTTGTCTAATAGCATTATACTTTTAATGAGATTAGGTTCGTCCTATCAAATCCATTTCTGCTAACGACACTCAATTGATCAAGAAAGCGATGGGTGAGAGTGGACGCCCATTCAACTGCCATTTTATAGACAGTTTCCTTATACCCCGCTTATAGACCAGTTTCGTGAATGAGGCATATTAGCGATTTGACTGACTTAATCTTATACATATAAATATTAACTTTTAATAATAATATATATAATATGTATTTTAAACATTTTAAAATATTTAGGATTATCCTTTAAATTTTCGAAATTAAAACAATTTTAATTAAAATTTAAATTAAACCCAAAGTGATTTAATGGTTGTCTTTTAATTAACAATTAAATTAATTAAATTAATTAAATTAATTAAATCACATAAGGATTAACAAATTGAACAATTTAATTTAATCCTATTCCTTGCCCACTAAGTTTTCAAAAATAAAGGCAAAGGGTTTCCATTTATTAAATAATCATATTTACCAAAAATAGAAAACCCTAAAAGGAACCTCCTTATTTTCGAAAATAAGGGTAGGTGGAGGCTAGGGTTTCTAAAACCTTAGCTAGAAGTCGACATCCTTAAGGCCAAGGGTTTAAATCCAATAAGCCCTAATAACAGTTCTTCTATTATAGTTATTCAACAGAAAACAGATCTAGCTCTGATAACACTGATGGGTTTTAGGCAAACAATGAAAATTTAACCTTAGACTAGTGGGAGTACCCATCACATTGAACAAATGTGATGGGTGCCACATCAGCTTTTTTCATATCACACTCCATCACACTCCATCACAACACACAAGTAATACCCATCACACCACATCATCTTTTCCAAATAAAAATAATTCCATAAAAATAAAAATACTAAGCTTCTAATTGGTTGAGTGGTAATTAAAAAAACAAAAGGAAAAAAAAGCTTATTGGCTGTGATGAGCCGTGCTCAAGGGTGATAGCCATCACATTCCATCACGGTAGCCCCCATCACGGAGGACCCGGGGCGGTGTGCACGCCGTGATGGGCTGCCACCGTGGCCATCACGGTCGCTTCGTGATACCCATTCCGTATGGTCTTACACGCACACTAGTATAGTAGCAGTAAGGGTCGATCTGTAGGAGTCAAGTGGTTGGCGCTCTGTGTCGATAAACCGATCTATAGAATCACTCTATAGACGGCGGATCAATAACACGTGGGAAACACACAAAAACTCAAACAAAAAACCAAACCAAACTCAGATCTGATTGCAGATCGAGAAAACGATAAATAAACGAACAATAACTGAATGATTACTTTATAATTCAAAACCAAACATCAAACTAATATCCAAACACTCAAATCCAGATCTACTAAGTATTGAAATCAGAAACTACAAATCCAAACGAACATCGAGTAATTGACGGAAATCCCGATTGCGAAATACCTCGATACTGAGTTGATAAAACGATAGAAAAACTAAATATAAACCAAACCTACTGATTGCCACTGAAAAAACGGACGAAATTATGCCTTCGGATCCCCTCGTGCTGCCTCGGGATGCTCTAAAATTCGGACGGGACTCCGGTATTTATAATGGTGCGAAATTAGGGTTTCTGCGTCGTGGCATAGCTCTTCCCGCGACGCGCGCCTCTTTCCGAGCCCGTAATCTCGAAGTTTGAAATTCAAAAACGGCGATTACATTATCTCAAGATAGCGGTGCTATCTAGGAGAGATAACGCCTCTATCTATGCCAGATTTGTTTTCTTGCCCCTTTTGCTCCATAACTTCTCCAGAATTGCACTAAAACCCCTGCATTTACACTAAAAACATTTCCAAGCACTTTGGCACAAAAGTAAGTGATATTAACCAATTTAAGACATATATATAAAATCCAAAACAGGGCTCAACGACGACTAAAATACTTAATATTACTAGGTGTCGTCAAACACTCCACACTTGTGCCTTGCTTATCCCCAAGCAAGTGAGTTTTTAACAAATTATAACTAAGACCCAAACATTTTTGAATGCTTTCAGTTTCAAAGTTTATTGTCTCCAGAAGTTAGATTGAAAAATGACTTCTTTAAGAAAACATGACCAGAATACCCTTTGGAATTCACGACTTTCTAAAGAACCATTGATTACAAATTTTCAGTATGCAAATGCAAACTTACTTATTTAGATTATAAAGGCCGTTAAAGAACTATCCATGACTTTTGATGTTGTCTGTGTAACGAGCTTTCGAAAATATTACCCCAGACCAGACGATCTTAGGTAGTAAGGTGCATAAATACTCCTTCGGGGTCACCCTTTTCGGACCTACCGGCTCGAACAACAAAGGCCATTGATTGACATATTCCCTTCCTAAATCCCAATCCTAAAATATTCTAAATCTTTAAACTTTTCTAACTCCTAAAAACTCAACTTATTTTAACTCAATAATAGCATGCTTACAACTAAACAATATCTCTTGAAAAATAAAAATGCTGTAACACTCAAAAGCTATTCGTTTCAAAATTACAATCTCTTAAAAATTTTGGAAAATTGCTAAATTTTTTGAAAATTACTTGTTTTTCGCAAAAATTTCAAAAATACTCTTTCGACCGTCCCACACCCCACACTTAAAACCGTACAACGACCCCGTTGTACATAAAAATATTTCAGAATAAGGGAGGAAGAGTTACCCCTTTAGACGGTAGACTGCTTTATTGTCGGGATAATACTGTAACAGGGTCGATCATGTGCGTCGTCTCGATGAAATCCAGGGGTCGGGGTGCAGCAGTAGACACAGCATAATACAAGTGTAGGGGTACGGTGACCCCACACTTGCGTTATGCAACTCCCTCGATTGGTGCAACAATCAGAGTTTGGATAGATACTATTTACACTAACAAACATATTAAAAATAAAAGCTGCAAAATACAAAAGAAGATTATACATTGCGAGTTGCTGTCCTTGCTGATTCCCTGCCTCCGCGACGCCGAAGTGTCAAGGCCGCGACGCGTAGATGCTATGAGATCCAGTGTCCATCGATTAAGGTTGAAGGTCCACGTCTCCAAATGAAGATGTCTACGTCGCGAGTATGCGCAAAAAGTCCCTGTGCATCGGGTATCTCCGCGATCCGCGTCGCGCTTTGATGATGTTGGCGGTGCGAATTCTAAATTTTCTTTTCTTTATTTTCTACTTACTCATCCTCATCACACAATTAGGGCATACCGTATCACACTCAACAATGATTACCTTCAATGATATTTTGACTAAAAATAAAAAAATAAGAATAAAAATAAAAATACTTATCGAAAATCGGGTTGCCTCCTGAAAGCGCTTCTTTGCTCGGGCTTTTAGCTGGACCGTCTTTCTGCGGCTACGGTGGATCATACGCGATTTTACTCCGCTGATTTTCAGTCACCACCATCCCTTCGTTGATTCCGTGCTCCAATTTCCCCGGGTCAAATGGTTTATCGGTTCTGCTGCTGCCCGGTTGCCGTTTTCAGATTATTTCGCGCGAATGCTTGGAAGTTGCTTTAAACCTCCAAGCTCTTCAAGATCACCGGTTTGACGTGGAACGCATCCAGTGCCGCTCCCAGTGTCGAGAATTAAATAACAAATTTAGAGGAAGCATGAGTGAAACTCGAGATAGTTTCTAATATTATGTTATTTCTAGATTTTTTTAATCCTAGTATTTATGAGCTGTGTTGATGAGGAATCAATAATTGACATGTTGCAATTGAAAGAGTAAATTGAGAGAGAATGAGTATTGGAATCGGTGGGTCCGCTTTCCTTATTGAAGAATAATACACTAAATGTGGCTTGATGTGAGTCATAGATATGGGTGTATGTAAATGATGATATTGGTTAGAGTATCACTTGAGGAGTAAGGTGAGATACCTTGATGTCGACAAAACTAAAATGAAAGGTGTGCTTTAAAAGAGTGAGTACTTGCCTACGTGACAATGATGATATTCAATATGGCTATAGAGATCATCTTATGAGAATGATAGTGGGCGTTAGCTATATTATGAGTAAATGAGGCGTAATGATATATAGATGTCATATGAGCTGACGAGAGGATAATATCATTATTGCATGTGATGTGTGATTGCGGTGATGAGGTAGTTGTATAGACCGTGCCCATTCTAAGAGATTCCGAGGACGGAATCTTTTGAAGGAGGAGAGAACTTGTAAGACCCATTTTCATTTTGAGATGATTATTAAGGTAAGTAGAGTTATTACCTAATACCCATTTTCATATATATATATATATATATATATATATATATATATATATATATATATATATAGAATATGGATCTAGTAAGAAATAAAAAAAGGTGAGAAGGAAAGAAGGAGTAAGAGGCGTTGAATCATAAAGGGTAAAATGGTAAACTTATACCAAAAATCTATATTTGTATGTAGAATAATTTACGTGAAGTGAAGTAATGAAGATGCAGGGTTTCTATTTTGGAAAACAATTTTGGCGAGCAAGAAAGGAATACAGGTCGGAATTTATTTTCGCAAAACGTAAAAAAAACATGGCATTGACGAAACAGCATCTGCAAGTGAAAGTGATTCCAATGCACAATTGAAGTTGATGGTAAGAGATTGAATCAGGTACGTGAAATCCATTCCAACGGCTGGAAATTGAGAAGCTTCCCCAATTGAAATTGATTCCAACTACATATAGTTGCGTGAAAATGAAATTGAGAAGCTTCCACCATTGAAATTGATCGAAAATGAAATCGAATCCACAAATGAAATTGATTCCAACTAAACCTGCGTGAATGCTTGACAGCCTTCTCCTTGTTCGATCGTGAATGCTTGACAACCATCTGCGTGAATACTCACTGGTTTTGCTTGTTCGACATTACTTGAATCAGGTTTGTTTTAGTGCTGAGTAGATTAACAGACTAGTAATTGGAATGTTATAATGGGTATTTTGGTTTTCTGTGATATGTACAGTATTTGATTCCACCATTTTAGTTTCCAATTGTATTTAACTTTTACAATGTTGTGAGGTCGTATCCTTTATAGATAGCGTAACTTTTAGATGCTTCAGAATTTTCTCATTTTGCCATACAGTATTTGACTTGTTACTGCTTCACAATGGGTAATTTGGTAATTTGGTTTTCTGTGATTCCACCCATTTGTGTACAGTATTTGATTCCACCCAATTTAGTTCCCAATTGTATTTATAATTAACAATGTTGTCAGATGATTCACGTAGTGATCCTAGATGATTCATGAAAATGCCTTGTTACTGCTTCACTTAGTTGTAATAAATGCTTAACTTGTTTTAGATGCTTGACATAATTTTTGTATGGAATGTTAAAATGGGTAAATTGGTTTTCTGTGATTCCACCCATTTTTTGTACAGTACTTGATTCCACCCATTTTAGATTCCAATTGTATTTTCGATTTACAATGTTCTAAGTTGATTCACGTAATACTAGATGCTTCATGAAATGACTTGTTACGGCTTCACTTAGTTGTACAAAATTCTTGACTTGTTTTAGATGTTTCACATAATTTTACTAGATGCTTCACGTATTTGTACATGCTTCAATTGACAAGGTCTAACAACATCTACAATTGGCGTGAAGCATTGTTGGCATTTCAGACCACTTACAGTTGCCGTGCAAAGCATTGTTGGCTTAATCAATTTACGTATTACAATCTTACCCTTCTTGAAATAAGGGTACCGATCCTTCTTACCTTCACACACTTTTGTCATTTTTGTCATTTCTTATTACAATCTTACCCTACTTGAAATAATAGATTTTACAAACTTACCTTCCCACATTTTACAATCTTACCCTTCTTGAAATAAAGCAGGTTATTTTGGTGATTTTACAATCAGGTTTTTTATATTGCTGAATAGATTGGTGATTCACGTAATTGGAATGTTAAACATGGGTAAATTGGTTTTTTATATTGCATAATAGATTATTGATTCACGTAATTGGAATGTTAAAAATGGGTAATTTGGTTTTTGTTATTTTTTTTTTGAAAATATTACGGCCTGTATTCCTTTCATCCTTCTTGAAGTAAAGCAATTTTTTTTTGTGATAAGTAAATAAAGCAGGTTTTGTAGTGATTCACATATTTGGTTCTTGGTTCACGTACATTTGGTTTTTTGGATTGTTGTCCTTGTCCGTCGATGTTTTTTTCCTTCTTTTCTGCGTGTGATATTTGCAAGATTTCAAACATTATCTAGATAAAACGTCTAAAAATAATATAATTTTAGGTAACAAACTTGAGTTGCACCGATGGAAGCAACAGAGTATCCGAATACTGAAGCAGTTGGAGTCACGGGTATGGATTTAATAGTATCAGAAGGTAAATTATTCAATTTATTTTAAGGTATATATTTCGTTAAATGTTGTCGGCTGACAACAATTATATTCAATATGTTGCAGATATGTGTGAATTGCAGCCAATAAATGTTGAAACTGTTGATGTTCAACATGGAAGTCTAGTTGCCAAAACTTGGATACCAGAAGTTGAGTTGAAACCGTATGTAGGTCAATTGTTTGCTTCATACGATGAAGCTCTCGCATTTTACAAAGAATATGCACACAAGAGTGGGTTTGAAATTCGAAAGGCGACCACAGAACAATCGAAAAAGGGAGATGGGTATTCCCGTAGGTATATATTGTGTAATAGGGAGGGTAAGAAAAAGAAACGTACATTTGATAGTTCGAAAGATCGGAGCAAACAACAACGTAACCGACCAAGTCATCGAGTAGGATGTAAAGCATGCATCAGATTGAAGGTTAATGATTCAAATTTCTGGGAGGTCAAATATTTTGAGGAGAGACACTGTCACGAATTAGTTAAGGAGGAAGATTTTATGTTTTTAAAAAGTAACAGGAGGCTTATGTATCGGCAGAAACAAGTTCTACATGAGGTTTCAGATATCAACGTTGGTCCGGTTAGAGGATTCAACGTATTGAAGCAAACACAAGGAGGATTTGACAAAGTAGGGGCTTCTAAGGTAGAATGTAAGAATTTGAAAAGGGATTGGAACGCATTCATTGGTGAGAGTGATGCGGACTTGGTTATTGACAAGCTAAATAAAAAAAAGGAATATCTACCCGACTTTTCTTTTGAATATCGAGTGGACAATGAGGGGAAGTTGAGTGGGTTATTCTGGGCTGATGAAGAAGCAAAGCGTAACTATTTTGCATTTGGAGATGTAGTAGGACTCGATGCTACTTATCGAACAAACAAGTAAGTAATATATTTTATTAGTAAAAAATAATCATGTTTGTCATTACTTGAATTGTGTTAATTTAACTGTTCTAACAAGTATGTTAATTTATAACTTTTTTAAAAAGGTACTTCATGGTTTTTGTGCCATTCACTGGTATCGACAATCACAAGAAGTGTGTTACGTTTGGCGTTGGCTTACTTTCTAGTGAGTCAATAGATTCATATCAGTGGTTGTTAATGGCGTTTAAATCTACTTTCGGTCGGGAACCGACGGTGTTGATGACAGATCAAGATCCAGCAATCAAACAAGCGATTCCATTAGTTTTCTCCCCATCATGTAGACATCGATTGTGTATGTGGCACATATCACAGAAGTTTACCAACAAGGTATAAACATTAGTCGTTTTTTTCAAATAATGGTTGGTTATGAAGCACATTTTTTTACATAATGGTTAGTTATGAAGCACATATTTGTAACGTGAGATCCATTTATATATCAGTTATAGTTGTATATGTGGATCATCATTATTCATGTTACGCTATGATTGTGATGCTTTTGATAAAGTAATAATGATTAGCTGATGCTTTTGCAGCTGGGGTCTAATATGTCAAAGACAGGTGTTTTGAAACGTCTAAACAATCTTATATGGAACGAGCGAATAAATCCGGCAGATTTTGAAACAGAATGGCAATCAATCATGGACGAGTATGATCTAAATAGTAACAAATGGTTTAAAGAAATGTTTGCAAGTCGAGATCGATGGATTCCCGCTTATTTCAAAGATTGCCACTTATCAGGTTTAATGAGAACGACATCTAGATCTGAAGGGGAGAATCATTTCTATGGGTTGGTAACAAATACAGATTTGCATCTAGTTGAATTTGTCAATCATTTCGAAACGGCAATGGAATCCCAACGTTATGTTCAACGTAAAAACGATCATGACTCCCGCTACACGAATCCAGAACTTAAAACTACATTTTTGATTGAAAAGGAGGCATCACAGATATTCACACACACTGTGTTCTTTGAAATCCAGACGGAGATAATCGCATCGATGCTTACATGTTACTCCATTAAAGTAGAAGAAGTAGATGGGATCAATAAATTCAGCATCAAGGATACTGACACCGATGTTAAACATTTAGGCGACTTCGAGGTTAGTAAATTGTGGCATGTTATATGAAGATATCAATTTTAAATATATGCATATTAATGTTTTTAAATATTGGCAGGTTTTATTTATGAAATCCGATTGCACAATTAGTTGCTCCTGTTTACGGTTCGAACTTACTGGATGCCTATGTAGGCATTGCTTTTATGTATTAAGGATGTCAGGTGTGGAATATTTCCCTAGCAAATATATTTCCAGAAGGTGGACGAAGGATGTAGTACCGAGATCATCAAGGGGATATGAAATGCGTCCGTTTCCTACAAAAGATGGACAGGAGGACTTAAAAACGATGATCCGGGACATATACTTGTCAGTTGACTATTGTGTTGATAAGCTAGTTACAAATTTGGAGAATCTGAATTTGTATAGAGAGAAACAAAGGGAGATGATGAAAGAAGTTGATAATGATACAAGATATTTACAACCCATGACGAACACAAGCTTCATTAAATCGATAATTGGTGTTGAAAAAAGAAAGGAAGTACTAGTTAAAATTCCAGACGGGATAAGGAACAAAGGAAGTGGGCCGATCAAGACAAGGTTGATAGGAGAAAAGGAGAAGGCCATTTTAAAGGCAAAAAAAGGTACAAGAAGATGCGGACGGTGCGGGAAGTATGTTGATCATAACGCCCGTACATGCCAGGAAGAAACAAGTTTATTTTGTGATAAGTAGTTTTTTTGTTAATTTTATTTTTTATTAATTTTGTTTCTTGGTTACTAAAATATTTGGTTTCACAATTAGGCAATATTATTGTAGAATGTTGAGAGTTGGATAAAGTGGCATTTATCAGTTTGTAAAAGTTTGATGAAATTTGAAACGTTTGAAGTGTGTGTTAAGTACGGTTTGTTAATCACTAAACTTAATGTAACGTGAATGCTAGAATTCGAAATGGTAGGCTTGATTCAAAAACGGTAGGCTTCTAATGTTATTATAAAAGAATTATTATAGTAAATGGTTTTAATATGAGGGAAGTAATAGTCATAAAAAAAAGTAGTAAAAGAAAGCGCCATTTTTTGTGAAGAATTGAGTTATTTTTAAAACATAAAAAAAGGATGAATCATCAAGTAGGAAGCATATTCTGTACAGGGGTATAGGTAATTGAATCACTCAAAAATATGTCAAGTAAGAAGCATTATGTCAAGTAAGAAGCATATTCACTTTCATGATTCGCTACTTTTTTTGTTTCTCTACTTTTACTAAAAAATGATGTTTCTTGAATCACTAAATAGTTTCCAAAAAATGAAAGTTATACTCATTTAACTTATTTGCTTATTTGCTAAAACATCCGAATCTTCTTTTCCAATTTCCAATCATCTTTTAACTTATTTGCTTTGTTATATCATTTAAATTACAAATAGTTTCCAAAAATGAAAATTATATTCATTTGAAAACATTACTGTCCATTTCTCTTCTTACCCTTCCTACATAATTTCCGATTCCTATTAGATCACATTAGAAAGGAGTAAAATCACAGGATCAATAACAACGAACATATAATATATACACTAAAAACCAAGAATTATGAAGTTAGTAAACCGCATAAAAATTTAATGAAAACGATAAAAAACACAATTTAGATTGCTTAAAAAAACCGAAAAGTCTAAACATCTCGACATAAAAAAAACATGATAGAAAACAAGCATAAAAAGGTCATTCAAACGTTAATAAAATATCTAACAAAACAAACTTATTCTGCTCTCGATATGTAGGAGATGTTCTTCCGTGTTGAAACTTTCCTTGTCCGCATCAGATAATCTATCGTATGACGCCAACATTTCATATATAGACGGTTTGACAACATTCAAGTCCCATGTCAAAATTTTGGTAACGTACTTTTTTCTCATTTCATCTAACTGATTCTGTTGGTCGTCGTTGTCCTCATATTCAGCCTCGAAACCAATGTCCCATTTATCCAAATCCTCGCCTTTATATGTTTCCATGTGCCTCATAAGGAATACTCCACAATCTATGTTGTTGTACTTTGTCGTCCATTCCATGCACCCGCTCATTGGTTTTGCACGCTTTATACGATTTGCTTTTTTATGATTCAGTTCATCAACGTACAATGTGAACAAAATTTTCTGGAACAAATTATGAAAGGTGATGATTAGAATATAATCTATAGAATTTTATATAAGAACATTATTAAAAATAATAAAAATATCTAGTTTCGTTACCAAATCGTAAGGTATGTTTCCATACTTCACTTCATCCGACTCTTCACTGTTAATGTTGTCTATTATCACGCAATCATGTTTTTTGAAATCAAAAACAATAAGATAGTAATGTTCGATGTCAATCACCGGGAAGAAAACCTGATATGAAAAAATTAAAGTTGTTTAAACCGGGTCATGTAATTAGTGTAAATGTTTAAAAATGTAAAGGGCTTACAAGATCGATATCATTAAAGTTTGTGCATAGCTCATACTTCCGTATGTGTTCATTCATGCGGTCAACAAACCTTTTGTATCGCCTTTGTATACAAATACTCTCATCCAATACGAAGTTGCTCTGCGATTAAAGTACAATTATATATCATGAATTATTGATTTCTTAAAAGAAGCCACCGATCGACTATAAAAGTGAATCATTTATATAAAATATGGATAGTCGAAATATAATTTACCAGAAGCGTGCAAGATAAAAACATCCTTGCTGGTGACTTTTTATTTCTGTGTCGTTCCTGATGGTTTAGAATACTGGCCCATATGTCGATTACTGTTGCATGGATTCTGGATCCAGGAATCATGCTCTCGAAAATTCCTCGATATCCTAAATCACCAAACTTTGATTCGAATACGAGATCCCTATGTCAGAGTTAATTTTCATCAATACATATACGAATTGTGTGATTCTTTGATTAATGTTAATGAATATAAAAAACAGTAAATGTACCATTCGTTGTCGAGGCCTGCAAAAACCCAACCTGAAACCCTCTTCTCATTTGATGTAAGAACTTTGTTTGGATTAACGACCCTTCTAAAATACGGAGATCTAAACTTCTCGGTCGGTTGCACATGTCTTTTTGTCCGTCTTTGTGCTACTACAGTAACAGGAACATCATTTCCAGTTTGCTGTTTTGAATTGTTGGAACATGCAGCTAATGCAGCTCTCTCCATAATGTCAAAAGCTTCTTCATTAAAAACTTGAGTAAAAGGTGTGCTAAATACGACATCATTATGTGCATCGTCTTCAATTGCTGCTTCATGAAACTCAACGTCTTTAGAGTCGGTTGTAATTTCTCGACCATGCACAGGTGTCGCGACACCATTGAAAAACGTCCCATCATGAGAAACATCAGAATTTGGAAAATATGGGCATGCTAGATTGAATTCATGATTCCTTTTTGTCACTAACATGCGCAATTCCTCGGAATCTGGAAACTTCTTTATACCTCGCATCAACCATGTATCTATAGCTGTCATTGTGTTGTGATATGCGTTGAAATTGAAGTTGATTTCGCGCATAATTTCCTGAAACAACATTCATTTATCACAATTATTTAGCCCAAATTTTTTTTATGCGGAATGGAATAAGTTTGAGAAACTTGAATCGCTAAAATAAAAACAGTTACAGGATCATGGATAATGAAGCAGATCAATGAAAAAAAGATTAAAAATGTGTTAAACATGAATCAGTAATATTACTTAGCCATGAATAAGAGTAATCATAACATATTAAATTTAGCATAAAAAGGCATGAACTACATTGTTTATTTACCTCCACGTTGTAGTCCTCATATTTTTCCGGTATCTCATGAGCTACCTCATTAGTATCACGACCAGGAGATACACAATCTCTTTCGGGTGCAGCAACATCGTCATCCTCTTCATGCTCTGTTTCATCCTCTTCTTGATCAATGTGATTCATGTTCGTGTGTTGTGAAGAAACAACTACATTTCCGAAACCTCCTGTAGACAGCTCTTCCAATTCCCTCTCTTTTAACATGGCTGATGTCCAATGAATCAATCCACCCCTTGAACTTTTAATTTTGGCATTCTCAACGTTTGTAACATGAATGTAAAACAGCTACAAAAAATGTTATGAAAGTTAATTTATATATATATATATATATATATATATATATATATATATATATATATATATATATATATAATCATGTTTTAATATACTTTGGGAAATGTCTATACCAAAAGAAATACAATTGGGCCTCCATAATTGCACTTTTCGTCGAATCTTTTCCATATCATTCGGCTAGATTTCAGACATGATACAACGAATCCGCACCAGTCTAGTTGCTTTATATCCACGTCACCCCTAATATTTTCCAAGAAACCTTGATTGATTGTCCCCATCGTTGGACATCCAATCATAACCGATACAAAAAGTACAAGAAAATTCATTACAAACAACGGGCCACCTGTCGTGTCCTTTTTAATCATGTCTAAAACATGTGATAGTCGTATTCTCTTCATTGATTTTGGGAATTGTGCTTTCCAATGTTTGACAACATGATTTCTAGAGTTTGCCTTGCGAGGGTTAGACATTTGTATGTCACCCAATGGAATCCCATAGATTTCATGTACTTTCTCTCTTGTCACTATAAGATTTTGGTCCGCTACACGAATTGAATTAGTAGTTGGGTCATAGTTGTCGACAACCCAGTAACATAGCCTTCGTGGAAGTTTTTTTAATTTCATTGTTATAGCGGATCCAAACCCAATCGATTGTATACATCTTCTTTGTTCCTTGTTTAAAGATGTCATTGTTTCGGTTATGTGCGTGGGGGGGAACCTGGTATTCAGTTTCGGTAAGGAATCTTTCACTTTTTTTGAATTTTCCCTTCTGGTTACCTTTGTCACAAGCTTTTGTATCGGAAGTGTAACATGTGGTGGGTTTACAAAATCGTCATCATCAGAATACGTGTCTGATGTGATCTTTTTGTTGGCTTTTTCTGAAAAAACATGCGAATGATGAATCAGTAACAAGCAGTAAAAGCACCAAAATCAGTGTTTTCTTGTTGAATCAGTAACAAATGATGAATCAGTAACAAGCTATAAATGATGAATCAGTAACAAGCTATAAATGCAGTAAAAGCACCAAAAGCAGGGTGAATCAGTAACAAGCAGTAAAAGCACAAAAAATCAGTATTTCTTGTTGAATCAGCAACAAATGATGAATCAGTATCAAGCTATAAATGCACCAAAGGCACCAAAGGATGAATCAGAAAAAAACAGAAAAGGATGAATCAGAAATCAGTAACAAAAAGGATGAATCAGAAAAAGGATGAATCGGTAAAGGCACATACAAAACATCCCTAGCTGCATCAGTAAAAGCAGAAAAAGCACCAAAATCAGTGTTTATATCTTGTAACTGAATTTTGGTGCTTTTACTTCATCCTTTTTGGTGCTTGACACTGATTTTGGTGCTTTTACTTCATCCTTTCCGATTCATATAAACACTGATTTTGGTGCTTTTACTGATTCAGAAAAAGGATGAAAGTAACAAAGGATGAATCAGGAAAAATAAGTAAAAAGCACCAAAATCAGTGTATTAAAAAAATCAAAAAAAGGGTGCACATATATGTTTCCCTGTTGAAAAAAATGAGCTCCATATAATCTTTTGGTATTTGGTTAAATTTATGGTGGTATGTGCAGAAATTTTATATTATATGAAAATACAAAATATGCTTTAACTTGTAAGTATTGGGTGGTGAATCACTAGTCCATTCAGAATTCAAGCACAAATCAAGCATCTAGGATCATTACGTGAATCAACTTAGAACATTGTAAATCGAAAATACAATTGGAAACTAAAATGGGTGGAATCAAGTACTGTACAAAAAATGGGTGGAATCAAATGGGTGGAATCACAGAAAACCAAATTACCCATTTTAACATTCCATACAAAAATTATGTCAAGCATCTAAAACAATTTAAGCATTTAGTACAACTAAGTGAAGCAGTAACAAGGCATTTCATGAATCATCTAGGATCATTACGTGATTCATCTGACTACATTGTTAATTATGGGTGGAATCAAATGGGTGGAATCATAGAAAACCAAATTACCCATTTTAACATTCCATACAAAAATTATGTCAAGCATCTAAAACAAGTTAAGCATTTAGTACAACTAAGTGAAGCAGTAACAAGGCATTTCATGAATCATCTAGGATCATTACGTGATTCATCTGACAACATTGTTAATTATAAATACAATTGGGAACTAAATTGGGTGGAATAAAATACAGTACAAAAAATGGGTGGAATCACAGAAAACCAAATTACGAAATTACCCATTGTGAAGCAGTAACACGTAATGTCATGGAATAAAACCAGGTATGAACTGAATTTGCAAAAACAAATGTGAGTTTAGTTATTTACTTACCTGTTGCATCTCGAAGGGGTTGTAATTCACTGTGGTATTCCATGACTTCTGAGCAATTCGTGGTTGGAGATGTCGATGACTGTAGAGATCTTTTTGAACCCTTCGAGCAAAATACCTTCAAATTCGTGGTTTAAATTGATATTCCATGACTTCATACGATGAATATACCCCAATCTCCAATAAAATCCCATTGATTCACCCTTCTCAATATAAAATCGGATGGCTTATTTTTGGGCGTGAAATATGGCTGGGAAAAGATACATCCTTGAGCATGCAGACTAGCCATTGAAAAATCATAAAATCGGATCAGCTCCTTCACTCTCAATTCGATCTCCATTAAAATCGCATGGATTGATACAGGTAAAATCGCATAGCTCTGAGGGAGATGAAATCGCATAGCTTGAAAGAGATGAAATCGCATATCTTCGACATATCCGATCTCCATTAAAAATCGCATCAGTACCGTGTTGTATCATATCCGATATAGATTAAAGAATTCGCACAGCTTCACACTCAATTTCGTATCTGGTAAAACAGAGGTTAAAATCGCATAGCTGTTTTGGGGGAAAAAATCATGGGTGCGTGTAATTAAAGGAGATAGGTTTTGGAGTGATGAGATTTGTAATTTGACGGATTTACCCTCTATGTATCTTAATTGCCTCATTATATGATATATATGTTACAAAAATTTTCTTAAATTACCTTTGGTATTTATAGACATTGAATTGCTGTCATTAGTGGTCAAAATCTCTTCCTACCTTCCTACATAAACTCCTCTTCTTATTAGATCTCATCTATATATATATATATATATATATATATATATATATATATATATATATATATATATATATATATATATATATGTGTGTGTGTGTGTGTGTGTGTGTGTGTTTAGAGTAAGGGTGTAGCGATCTTTTATTATTACGTTTGAGTTTTGAGTTGTTTGATAAGCGAGAAGAGGTTGAAACCTTTATTATGTACTAATCTTGGTGTGATTAAGATTAGTTAGTCTATTGTATGAGTTCGGGTGGTTAGAAACCCATTTTGGAGAAATTTGAGACATAAAAGTGCTAAAAAGAGGTTACATGGGTCGGTCATACGGGTCGTATAATGAGACTTAAAAATATGTTCGAGACTATTTTGGACCAACACGGGTTGTGTTGGTGGACACGGGTCGTGTCGAGATTTCAGTAAGCATCCAGTGGGTTAACACGGGTCGTGTAAATGGACCGGGGTCGGGTTTTTGAGATAGCGCCTCTATCTTCGTGCAGACCCCATATATTGACAACAAACCATTATTTCGGGAAAAACAAAACCCATTTTGATTTTTAGAGCACCAGAGGCGATTTTGGGTCAAATTAATCCTGGAGAATCGTTAGGAAGCGTGGAGAGACTCGAATCAAACCCTGTAAACGCGTTCTCGATTGCTAATTCGTCGAGGTGAGTAATTTCTTGGTTTTAGGGTTTTGAAACTCTAACTTTAGATTTCGTGATTTTTGCTATATATTGTTATATATGTTGTTAGTAGATTGTTAGTGGATGCCTTTAGAGTAATTGGTGTGATTATTGTCGAGTTTCTACGGTTGAATGAGTAGAACCGCGGATTTGGGGGTTTCGGTAAATATAGTGTTGATATTTACCGTTTATACTTCTTTTTCCTCTTTTGATTTATACATCTTTGAGCTGTGTTATTGAGATGATTGTGGATGTTGGAGAATTGAATTAGACTATGGTGGTATAACCAAGTCTAGCGAACAGGAGCCCGGTACGTGTAAATTGAGGGTTCCATATACTAAGCCGATATCAGGTAAGTACTTTCGAATACTTAAGTAAGAGTTATACCTTGTTATGTGCGTGTATATATATATATACATATATATATATATATATATATATATATATATATATATATATATACACACACACACACACACATATATATATATATATATATATATATATATATATATATATATATATATATTACATATATATGTGTTATGTTGATATTGAGGTAGCTTAGAGTTAGAGTGGTTCTGTTATCAGTGGATAACGAGAGACGGGTTACAATCTATATTTGAGTATAAGAGCAGAGTATATACTAAAGTGAGTGAATTGAAGAGTCTTTGAGTTTGATTGCTACAACCATGTTGGTTGTTATAATTGAGTATAATTTATTGTGAAATGAGTATATGCGAGTGTGTGTGATTGAGTTTATGAATAGTATCAGTTGTGATACTTATTTTTGAGTTGATGATGCTAATAATTAGCTGGTGCTTGTAAAGCTAATATGTTTGCAGGATTCAGAAATAAGAGAAGGTGAATATTTGCTAATGAGATTAGCAAAAGAGAAAGATGAGGATATTTATTTTATGAGATTCATGGAGTGTGATTCAGATTACTCACTAAGCTTTTTATAAGCTTACACTTGAGTGAGGGCAAGACATGTGATAAAGAAAGACGGACAAGTTTAGAGCCTGTCCTTTGGTTGAATTAGATTTATTTGTAATGCCTGGTATGTAACGTGAGGACCTTTTGTTGTAATTAGTGCATGATATCATCTTGTATTCCATGGTTGAGTACAAGTATACCCATTTTTAATGTGTTATTGTTTGAAAATATTTGGGTGTACTTCGTATGAGAAACCGGGTGTTACACCAATGCCCAAGCCAACTCAGCTTTCGCATCAAACGAAAGGGATTTGACCATATCCATATTTAATTGAAGTTGAAGTATTTCAGCCAGCATTTCTATCATTAGGTCCAACTTTGCACTGGGCGAAGGGTCCAGATTTTGATTATTCAGAAAACACGACATTGTAATTTTCCGATTGAGTCGGCTCATCGGTCCACCACGCATCGTCATTGAATGATCCATTGTTGCAATCATTCTCATAATGGTTGTCGGTCGGACTTTCATATTCCCCACCATATTTTCTACGTCTGTTTTTGTAATAACCCAGGCCGCCATAACACGTATTTTGGCCTGTGTACATGTAATCGCCCATTACGAGGACGTACACATACATAAAATTAAAAAAATAAAAATCAAACATCAAAATAAAAATAAAAAATTGACACAGAGTTTCAAGCGCACAATTCCTCGGCAACGGCGCCAAAATTTGACATGCCTAGGTCGTTATGCGGTCAAAAATAGAAAATTTAACCTTACACGCACACTAGTATAGTAGCAGTAAGGGTCGATCCGTGGGAGTCAAGTGGTTGGCGCTCTGTGTCGATAAACTGATCTATAGTGTCACTCTATACACGACGGATCAATAACACGTGGGAAACACACAAAAACTCAAACAAAAACCAAACCAAACTCAGATCTGATTGCAGATCGAGAAAACGATAAATAAACGAACAATAACCGAATGATTACTTTATAATTCAAAACCAAACATCAAACCAATATCCAAACACTCAAATCCAGATCTACTAACTACTGGAATCAGAAACTACAAATCCAAACGAACATCGAGTAATCGATGGAAATCCCAATTGCGGAATACCTCGATACTGAGTTGATAAAACGATAGAAAAACTAAATATAAACCAAACCTACTGATTGCCACTGAAAAGTGGACGAAATTATGCCTTCGGATCCCCTCGTGCTGCCTCGGGATGCTCTAAAAGTCGGACGGGACTCCGGTATTTATAATGGTGCGAAATTAGGGTTTCCGCGTCGTGGCATAGCTCTTCCCGCGACGTGCACCTCTTCCCGACCCCGTAATCTCGGAGTTTGAAATTCAAAAACGGCAATTTTACATTATCTCAAGATAGCGATGCTATCTAGGAGAGATAGCGCCTCTATCTATGCCAGATTTGTTTTCTTGCCCCTTTTGCTCCATAAATTCTCCAGAATTGCACTAAAACCGCTGCATTTACATTAAAAACATTTCCAAGCACTTTGGCACAAAAGTAAGTGATATTAGCCAATTTAAGACATATATTTAATCCAAAACAGGGCTCAACGACGAATAAAATACTTAATATTACTAGGCGTCATCAAGTGGGGAGCGGATGGAGTAGCAGAAGCATAAGGAGTAGACATCTATAAATAATGGTATTTTCAATTAAATAAGGATAATCCTCAATATTTAACCTAATGATAAATATCAAGGCTAGGATCCAACTATGTGATTAACAACTTAGAAAATGGATGTCGTAATCTAATTGCAAATCACATAAAGGTAGGTAAACGACTATTTACCAATTCCACCGCGGAAGATAATTGTATTAAGTGAAATTCCTAGATCTTTTGAGATTCATTGAATTAATCAATGACATGTTTAATCTCGGATTATGCCCTTCTGTTTGTGACTGGGATGCCGAGGATCACAAACAAGGTGTGAATAACCATACAAATCACTTGGTAACCTCATGTCGTTTATTATCTCGATTGATGTGCCGGTTAACCATATGTGCTCCATCAACAACGATAATTTATGAGATCCATTACCACCCTTTATGAATCCCCATTAGTGAGCCGGTTAACCACACACGCTCCACTAACGATTCATAAAGTGTAATGTGTAATTTTATGGATTAGCATATTGTTCACATTTTTCCTAATTAACTAGATTGGGTTTTTGTTAAATGTTCTACTACTTTGTCTAATAACATTATACTTTTAATGAGATTAGGTTCATCATATCAAATCTGTTCTGCTAACGACACTCCACTGATCAAGAAAGCGGTGTGTGAGAGTGGACACCCATTCAACCGTCATTTTATAGACAATTTCCTTATACCCCCTTATAGACCGGTTTTGTGAATGAGACATATTAGCGATTTGACTGACTTAATCTTATATATAAATATTAATCTTATAATAATATATATAAGATGTATTTTAAACAATTTAAAATATCTTTGATTTAATTTGTTTCTTTTAATTAACTGCAAATTAAATTAATTAAATCAAATAAGGATCACAAAATTAATCCAATTAATTTTAATCCTAATCCTTGCCCACTAAGTAATTCGAAAACTAGGCCAAGGATTTCCATTTATTAATTAATCATATTTACCAAAAATAGAAAAACCCTAGAGGAGGCCAGCAATTTTCGAAAAACACAGGGTGGAGGCCATGGTTTCTAAAATCCTTGTCAAAATCGACAATCATGGGTGCAAGGGTTTAATTTCGATAAACCCTTCGATCCAATTTTCAATTATAGCAGTTCAACAGAAAAACAGCATGGCTGTGATACCACTGATGGGTTCTATGCAAACAATGAGCTTAATTCTTAAGTTCACGTGCACCTTAATATGGGTCTATGTTTTTCTCAATTGAACCTATAACTAAGGCCAAAACAAAATTATAAAGGAATAATTTTAATACCTTTGACCTTTGGAAGCCAACACCACAATTGTCGTGCCTCTAGTGGCTCACACCCAAAACTAAGCAAGCTAGATGAGCAAGAGAGAGGGAGGAGGATCCTTGGAAGGAGGCGTGAATATGAGGGGTGGATGAGGCCTCTATTTATAGTCTCCAGATGATAAGCAATAAGAAGTATAACTGCCTTATTTAAGATCCTGATATGATAAGACTTTTATCATATAACTGAACCTACTTATCACTACCATAAATAATGCCAATACCCAATAAGGAATTCGAAACCCATAAGGCCTTAGGACTTGGTTTCGTCCAACCCAATTAGGCATGCCCTAATTGTCTATTGCTCAACTATTGAACAATTACAATTCAGCCCTGCACTTTTAATTAATCCAATTAATCCCAAAATTAATTCCAATTAATTTCTGATTAATTATTAATTAAATATTATGATTTCTAATTAATATATTATCCTCATAATATATTAATAAATCATCTCTCTCCCTCTCTCTCTCTTTATTAGTCATCTAGTCCTTTGCTAGTTATGAGGGCAACCCAAAAGGACTGTGCTGTTGTCAATTCAAGTATATTTCTAAATTATAGTTATGGCTTAGACACCTTAATCCAACAATTTTTACATATTTTATATGCTATATTGGGGTATTTAGAGCTATAAATGATACAATCTGGAACAAAAGGTACACATAATACTTGGAATTTGCATTTTACTTGAAAATGAAATCGTTGATCAAAAAGGAATGGAAAGGAGAGGAAAATGGACCGAAAGCTAAGCTACAAAGAAAATGCTATTGCCTAAAGAACGTGTCACTTAAGAGAAGATGGTGGTGTGACGCTTTCATCATCGCTACGCCATTACATGAGATCACGACGCAACCATGGATAACGATCACGAGATAGAGACGTAAAATGCGATGCGATCCAGTGGTTGTAGCGACGCATTCCCGAGACGGTTTAAAATCCTAATAAATGGAAGAAACCATCATTCCAGGAAAATATACTTGAAGATCCTTGAATTTAACCAATTCTATTCGATATTAATTGAGACTTTTTGACCTTCCAAGCAGAGTTGAACGTATTTTAGCTCGATACAAGGTTGTGGGAAGGATTCCAAGCACGAGATTGAAGGTTTAGCACTAAGGAATTCGACTTCAGGATTTAGTTTGTTATTTTATCATGTCTACCTTCCGATTCTAAACCTTTATGTTTTATGTAGCTGAATTTGGGATAAACCCTAGTATGATACCTAGTTTTTATTGAATGTTTCATTTTTAAATTTGAATTTGATGCTTCGTTTAGTATAAAGTTGATTAATTTATTTTGCTTGTTTGTTCAAAGAACCATATATGTTAATAATCTGATTTTTATAAGCCTATTGCCGAGTTCAAAAATTTTGAGGACCTATATAGTTATAAA
This sequence comes from Cichorium intybus, assembly GCA_023525715.1. Lineage (NCBI taxonomy): Eukaryota > Viridiplantae > Streptophyta > Magnoliopsida > Asterales > Asteraceae > Cichorium > Cichorium intybus. The sequence goes on along the minus strand of CM042009.1, from coordinate 68,751,257 downwards.
TCTTGAATGTTGAGTAGTTTAAGATCACTAAACACATCAAGACTAGTGAATGACCAATTCCTAGGGTTAGGTTAATAAAAATTTGAACTTTAATGTGTATGCAACATTTGTAATAGAGGACCAATGTTTACAACATGTTAGCATTCATGACCAATGACACTGACTAGGACAAATCTTGCAGGATACAAACTTAAAATTGATAATAAAGCTAGGGTTATCATTCAGACCAAAAAACTAATCACTTTAGAAATAGGTAAACAACTTTGATAGTTGAAAGCAGTGTTGCAAAACTCGGCCGACTCGGGCGAGTACTCGGACTCGGCTAGGTACCGAGGCGATTTTTCAAGAATCGGTTAAATAAACTCGGACTCGGCATTACTCGGGATTACTCGAAATTACTCGAGATTTTTCAAGAATCGGTTAAATAAGCTAGGTACCGAGGCGATTTTTTATATATCATGTAGTTAACTATTTGTTTTGTAGGTACTTACAAAGAAAATATATAGATTAGAGATGACTGAATTGAACAATCTTGTTTTTGTTCAATTTAATGCAAATTTGATGGAAAAGTCGAAAGAATGAATATCAATTTTTGGAAAAGTTATAACACTTTAACATTTAAACAGGTGTCATTGTTATTGATATTCACATATTTTGTTATAAATTTCAATGAATTATAATATTTGTCATATATATAACTTACCCAAAAATAATAGCTTTATAATTACGTTATCCGAGTAATCGTCCGATTACTCCCCGCCTAGCCGAGTACTCGCTACTCGCTAGTCCACCGACTTGGGAGTGCCTAACGTCTTTTGTAACACTGGTCGAAAGTCAACCATTAACAATAAATTATCTAACCAAGTAAAGCATCCTTCAAAACCATGTTTGAATCCATAATCCAAGCCTATACTTGTACACTAGATTAGTTAATGATTTTATTAAAAATTCCCCCTTTTATATTTAAGTTTAGTCTAATTGTCAGTTGAGTTTATTGAAAATCATGCTTATTCCCAAGTGTTCGACACCCTTTCTTACAAATATTATACTGCTACATGACTAGGTATGCTTCTAAGTATGTGACAGTCCTTATTTTAATAAATATTTTTGATTTTGCATGTCAATTTTGGCACCTACTAAGGTTCCATCACACGAAACGAATGAAAATATTTGATTCATACTCTAATGACGAGGAAGGATTCTTTGATATATATTTATCTTTCGGATCAAGCTATTAATGCAGTAACTATATATAACGACAATATTTCCTAAAGCTTCTCAAGTTGATGGGGAGTGCATAACTTAAGGAAGTCAATCTAATTATGATGATTAGACTCCTATCAGCTCCTTAATCAAGAAACGACCTACATAATCTCAACTCGTATCCTCCACTGCTAAGAGATGCATATATACCCCTATGATTTTGCAATAAATTTGCTATTAACACGATAATCTTGATTGAATGAGAGATTGCAAAGGACTATAATTAGGTGATCTTAAGGAAGAAAACAAAAAGAAAAATAGGAGAAGTTAACCTTGAAGGTACTGACCAAGTAGGGAACTGTGCCAATTGAAATAGTGTTGAAGGAACAACAATCTATTCAGGAAGATCTTGAAAACGTTGTGAAAGGAAAAATCAAACTAGATTAACTAAATCAGAAGTCTAACATACTAAATTTTGAAAATGTGTTGTCTCGAAGAATTCATCTCGATGAAATTATAAAGGTTAGATGTACCAAGCCCAAAAGCTACGAAATTCTTACAGCGTATATAACCAAGAAGGGTTTAACTGATGTCTTTCTTAAGGAGGTTCTAGTTATTGAACTCATAAAATACATATATAATGAGTGGATGGTAATGTTGAAGGTCACTAAAGGAGTTAAAGGGATTTCTTATCAATAATTCATGGTTGCACTAATGTTTATAGTAAAAAAGGTTCAACTAATAATTCATGGTTGCACTAATCTATTTCCTACTAAGAATCATGTCTTGACACTGACAGAGCATACGAGAATAAGAAAGTCCATGCGTTCTTTAGGAGTTTCGAGGAGTCTATTATTGCCCTATATAGCTAAATAGATCAACAATAAACTTCCAGCTGGAGCGGAACACGTTTGTTACAAACTCATAGTCGAACCAATTCACTGAATGTTTTATTTAGATAGGAACAAGAAGATGTACTTTAGGCGGACTAGTTTATATCTTAAAATCTCTCACTGCCTATTTGTTTAAACTTAGAGATGATTATAGATAAATAGTGATATACAGTGGATTTCACTTGTTATTGTCCCTGTAGATGGATAAAAATAGGGGAGCCAAGAAAAACTAAATACATTGTGGTAAAACAGGAAATAATTGATGAAGTTGTGGAGGTAAGGACATTGAAAGACTTTCTTATTTGAAGTATATAGTTATGTATGTCTTTTGTATAAGAAAAGTCTTTATGTATAAAGAGTTTTTATATTTTGTTTTGTTAGTTAATATACTTTTGACATCATCAAAAATGGGGAGGTTGTTGAGTCAAAATCTATAATTTGATGATGACAATGGGACTCTCACATTGTACTATGACGTTGATGACTTTAGTGTGTGCTCATTCTAGTGGCTTTAACGGGTATCTTTTGTAGGTTTGGCAGAGTGACTAGAGCTACAAGAATGGATCAGATTACTTTGTGATTAAGATCAATTTAAAGATATATTTTCCAAAAATAACTGAAGCTGTTTGTTAAGGATTGTGATGACGACCCAACCTAGTTTTTATGTAAAACTAGGGTTTTGATAATTGAATACATGACAATATACACAACAGATACATCTTCATCATAAAATTTTCATCCTTCAAAGCATTGCACGATGCCTCCGACCTATTGATATTATTAAACAGTGCAGGTATGATGGCTTTCGACCTAGCACACATGGGTGAGTCAAACCAATGATAAACCCCCTAACATACTAATTCCTTGACAATACAAACCATTATGCTTGTTAGGTTTGGATAAATTACCGGAAAAATGGGATGAGAATGTAATATTACATTGTTAGAGCAAGCATAAAATCATCATCATGATCTAGTGATGTAAATCATCATCATGATCTAGTGATGTCCATGCGTTTTCAACTCTGCAAATTTCCCACAGAAACTGTGACGTATTTGAGAGCTCAAGAAAGAGTGGCAATGGGCATTGGGGAAGAAGGTGTACCAATTTAATAGATCAAACTTGTTTAAAACTGCAAAAATAGTCTCCCCCTACACACACAATACAAAGACAAATTTGCGCTCATGTGGGGTGGGTCACATGAGGGATTCAATAGAAGGGAATTAACGCTAGTCAACTTGGAGAACCATTCCGCAAAGAAACTTGTTGAAAAGGACCTTTATCCCAACTTCTCAAAGATTTGATCTTTAATCTAAGAAAAACGCAAATCATATGGATCATTTTGCAGTTTTTTTATGAAAATATTTATGGATTGATGATGTAACACACCGTTGATCCATCTCTATAAAAAAAAAAAGTCAATTGTGGATAAACTAATAATCTAGGAAGTGTTTCTTGAAGACACCGGTGATGACGAACTTTCAGTTATTAAACATAAAAGTAAGTTAATGTGATGTTGACCCTAATGTATTATAGCAAATGTTAGTCATTAAACATAAAAGATGAGGTATTGTGATGTGGACCCTAATATATTTATAGAAAATGTCAAATGACGATCTTTTTGCTACGAAAAGCAATACGAAATTTGAACCCTATAATCCCCAATCGTTGGGTGGCATGCGGTAAAAAAACGAACTTGTATGAATATTTGACTGTTGATAAGCCATGGTTACAAATTAGCAATAAAGCTTATGTTCAATTAATAAGTTAAATGTTCGATTATGAACTATAAGCAATATAGACAATGAATTATAAGTAATATCGACTTAGGCATCAGCAGGTTTATGCGCTGAAGTTGTGAGGTGATATTAAATAAGTATGGAATTTAGACTATGGGTGGATGGGTTGGAGTTCGGAATATGTATATATGTTCTTGATATTAACCATGCTAATGAAAGTAATATAGATTAATTATGTTAATAGAACTCGAATATTTAGTTTTTCTGAAAGAACTTAATTCGGTCTTATCATTTATCATATTTATTTTATTGTAACATAAAATAAAATATATTTCTTCAAATAAGTAATAATAATTTAAAATTTTAGGTAAAGTGATCTAACAAAATAAACAACTTAAAATATTTAGTAGATATTGTATTATTTTGGTTATAAATTAGTTTTGATTAATATAATATTTAGATATTGTGCAAAATTTAATAAATAAATAATTGATGTTAAAACTAAGAGTTTGATGTGTCCATGCCAATCTATTAAACTTTATTAAAGTTCAATTAATAAATTGTAAGGTTAAAAGCAAAAATATATCTGAAATATAATTTTAAGTTTCGATGATAAATTATTCGAGAATCTATCAAATTTTAAAGACTTTAATGAAGGTAGATGAATTTATATGTTTGACTATGAAAATATTTGGTAATAAGATGACAATGTTTCCGTTTCTGTCAAATGGGAAAAATCTGGTATTATGTTCTCTACTTCTCTTTCGTTTTTCTTTGTTATTTTGCATATATACATGTATTGGAAGAACATCATGTAAATGTTCATTTGAATTAGCACAATATAGAGTTATTGTCATAAAAGCCCTTAAGTTTGTAAGAAATGTTCGGGTTTACCCTTTTATGTATTTTTTGTTCATAAAAGCCCTTGAATTTATGTAAGTTTCATTAAAACCCTTAAGTTTGGCCGTAATGTTCGGTTTTACCCTTAAGTTTGATAGGTTCTATAACAGGACACAAGGGTAAAACCGAAAATTCCTGCCAAACTTAAGGGTTTTAACGAAACATACATAAATATAAGGGCTTTTATGAACAAAAAATACATAAAAGGGTAAACCCGAATATTTCTTACAAACTTAAGGGCTTTTATGACATAAACCCCACAATATATATCGGCTTACAGTTGAACTGAACGATAGATTATGATTTACATACTTGACCCTAAATGGTCTCTGTTGGGTACCCTTTTTCAATCTGAACTTCTTTTCTATCCAGACTTTTTTGGTAATATTAAGATTCTTTCCTTCATTATTCATTTCTATTCTTCCATAATGGAATGACTTACCATCCTTGCCCTGAGACACCTTTGATTCATCCAGGGTAACGCATCATTCGTTTTCCGAGGGGTGAGGAAGCCCTTATTTCTTTTCTTTCTATCCGTTTCCACGTCGCTTACATATACATTTCTATTTCTTATAAACTTATCTCCACTATACCGGTGTTTCATAAATATGTCCTAATATTTTATTTATTAATTTAATACGTATCTTCTATAGTAAATTATAAAAGAAAAAAAAAATATAACTGAATTATATCATGCAGCAGTGTCAAATTTATAATAGCAAAACTAAAATATATTGGTAAAACATAATATTCAAAATTTATCTTATTTTGAACATTTCAAAGAGATCATTTTAATAATATAATTTATTTTATATTTTTATGTCTTCTTTTGAACTAAACTAAGGGACTGTTTGTTTACCTCTTAAATGGGTTATTAAGAGGTAAGCTCTTAATCTGATAAATACAGACCGTTTGTTTACCACTTAAGTTTTACCTCTTAATTTAAAAAACCCCTCTTAAGGAATCAGACATTAGGGCACCTCTGTTTTAAAAAAAAAAAGCCGCTTCTTCCTAAAATGCCCTAACAATCACGCATCTTCCGCCTCCAACATACCACGCCTCCAAACTCGGGAGAACCTACGCATCTGCTCTCCAACTCGCTGCTCCGGTTCCTTCTCCGCCGGCGACGCTGCTGGTCCGATTCCCTCTCCGCCGGCGACCTCCTCTGCTCCTTCGGCTTCCCCTGTTGCAGTTGCAGGTTCGTTCTCCCATTTTCGTATGTCGTTTTTGTTGCTCGGTTTTGTTGATGTGTTGCTCGATGTCGTTTTTCTTCTCTTCTGGTTTGAAAATGCTCATATCATCTTGTCTTCTATTTCTGGTTTGAAAATGCTCATATCATCTCGTTTTTGTTGCTCGGATTTGCTGTTAATTTTTGCTGAAATATTGTTGTTAATTTTTGCTGCAATGTGGTCGATTTTGCTTTTAATTGTTGCTGAAATCTGTGGTCGATTTTGCTGTTACTTGTACAATGAATTATCAAGGATAGAATAATGAAAAAGGGGGATTCAGTCATTATTACTCACGTAGCTAGTGATAATATTCTTCTAATGATCTTTTGTTGTTTTCTAATCAAAACTAAGGACCAAGTAAAATGCTTAATTATCAGACGAGGAATGGCTATAAAGTAACATAAGGACCAATCGATTTCTAATCAAAACTAATGATCTGTTGTTGTTTTCTAATCAAAACTAAGGACCAATCGATTTTTTGTTTTTTCATTGGGGATGTTCTTGGGATATTAGAGATTGTTAGGCAATGTTTAAATGTATATTATTAAAATTATTATTCAATTATTATGTGTTTGGATAAAATGATTTAATTCAAATAATTTAATAATTAGATCAATACGTTTATATTGGTTCAAGTTTTTTTACGAATATAGCATTCCTGCCCCAATTCTTGTAATTTTTCCTTTGTTTTTCTTTTCTAATGTAAATGTTTGGTATTATTGAGTTTAACATAGACATGGGAGAAAAGAAGGATAAGATAAGTTGGAAGTATGAAGGCGTAGAGAAAACTTTTCTAGAAGCGTGTTTGCATGAAGTTACGGCCAATGGACGGGAAGGGAGTAGCTTAAAATCACTTTCTTGGAAGAATGTTGCTGAAAAATTGAAAAATGAACATAACTTTATTGTTGACCAAAAACAAATGAAGAACCACTATGACTACCTAAAGTCAAAGTTTAGCGCCTTTTTGAAGTTAAAAAACAAAACCGACAATTACTATAATCCATCAACCAACACGTTCAATCTTACCAAAGAAGAATGGGAACTTGAGTCAAAGGTAATTTTTTAAAAAATTTTAACTTATTATTTTGTTTAAATTATGACATATAATTTTTTTTAAACAGTCAAACAAAAATATTGAGAGTTTGAGACGCACACCACTACCCTTCCCCGACCTTTGCACCCAATTATTTGAAGGTGCAACTTCGACTGGCGCTGACAGTTGGGGGCCAAGTTCTACACTTCCCCGCCCTTCCCAGGATTCGACCCAGTATAGTTTGAATGACTTTGATGACATGGATTGCACTCAAAAGGAATCTGTAGGTGTAGGTGAGGAGTCTTCCGGTCAATCAAAGAAACGAAAGCGTAGAGAGATGTCAAAGAGTAAAGAGACATCGAATTCAAGATTACTAGAGATTGGAGAAGATATTTCCAAGGTTGCAAAGATATTTGTAGATAAGTATGCTTCTTCAGATTTGGGTGCATGTATGGAGAAATTAGAAAAGCTAGGGTGGGGAAAATTTGACCCAAGATACACTACAGCTATTTTGCTTTTTGGTGAGAGTGCCGAGAAGAGAGCAGTTTGGTTAACTATTGATCCGCACATTTGTGAGACTTGGGTTAAGGGGGCCGGAGCACATTATGGATATGTATGAAGATGGTGTCTTTTGTGAACTAGATTTTTGGTCGTGAAACTTGATGTTTATAGATTTAACATCATGTCTTTTTGGTGACAACTAAGGAAGAAAAATTCAATCATGCTCACGCATAACTCAGAAATGTTATTAAGCGATCTTATGGTGTTTTGAAGCAGAGATTCCCAATACCGAAGCAAATGGCTCCTTTTCCTTTTTTGGTGCAAAGAGATATAGTGATTGCTTGTTTCGCTGTCCACAATTTTATAAGGAAATACGATGCTCATGACGAATTGTTTATGGCGTCCGGGGAGAATATTGATCAAGGGCAACGAGAAGAGGGTGATGGTCAACACGTGCATGATATGGAATGGGGTTCACAAGCCAATGAGTACATGAGTAATTTGCGTGATCAAATTGCGAATCAATTTGCGTAAAATTAAACTTGTAGGATTTATTTGAATTTTCGTATGTCATTGTGGACTTGAAAGCACTTATGTTTGATTTGGATTTCTGTTTAATTTGAGTTGATATTTAATTTGACTTTATGTTTATTTCAAATTTTATATGATATTTTATATTATTTTTAACATTATTCAAGAAGTTGGTTCAGTTAATTTATAAAACAGCAGCATTTATTCAGAATAAAATAATACAGAAGGGTAAAATTGTCATTTTTTTCATTCAGCACATCAATTAAGAGGTTCCAACCAAACATCATGTTAACAGTTCAGCTCTTAACAATACAGACCCTTTTAAACTCTCAGACCTCTTAAAAATTCAGATATTAAAAATTAAGTGGTTGCCAAACAGGCACTAACATATTAAAATTAGTAAGGTATGAAAGAAATATAAAAATGCAAGGATATATTGTATAAAGAATCTATACATACTAATAAACAATGCATTTTAATTGCCAAGTGGCATGTCTTAGAAGCTAGAATGCCACATGTCATTTTCTTTATTATTTTGTTTAAATCATATTTTTTAATTTGAAACCGAGATAAGATTAACTTATTGATAAGATTAATTATTTTTAATAAACAAATAGTTTATTAACTCACTAGTTATCTATTCATAATTGAAGGCTTAGTTGATCATAAACTTATAACATGATTTTCGTAAATATAGTCTTTTGAAATCAAAAGGATAATTAATAATCTGACTTTTAAGTTTAATTACTAACATATAATTATTTTGGATTTTTGTCATTACAATGGAAAAGATGAACACCAAAGGAATATATTCGTGCTATTGAATGCTTTCTCCCTTTTGAAAATTGTTGACCAAATATATTTGTGTTTTTCACGTTATTTAAAAATTTTGAAATTAACAACAATTACTAAAACCTAAAACAAAAACATATATTTTAATCTCAAGTAAGATCTGAATTTGTGTCCCACCGCATTGCGCGGGTATACAACTAGTAATATAATATAACCGTGACGTAATATGAATTCAATTCTAAATTGAGTTAGTCGTGGGACGTGCTAACAAACTATGTAGCGCTTTTCTTCTGTGGACCGAATCCATCGCTACTAGAAAAAGGGGTATGGTATTTACCCACAAGAAACACCCACACGATTTTTATGTGGGTATTTTCCTACGTAACAGTGACAAAACCTGAAACCCTAATTTACCCACGTATTTGTGACGGAACGACGATGTACCAGAATATCGTGGGTGTTGCATGGGAAAATTACCCACGCGATACCCACACAGTGCCTGTATGCATGGTAAATGCATGGGTAATTACCCACGGAGTATTTTAATTATTGTTTTCCCAATTCTATTAGAATCTATATATATATATATATATATATATATATATATATATATATATATATACACACACACACACACACACACACACACACACACACACACACACACACACAAATGGAAAACAATAAAGAAAGCGTGGGTATGGCATGGGTAAATACCCACCCAACTATAACGAACAACTGTATTTTCTTTACTGCATCACATACAAGTAATTAAAGCTTCAGGAAAAGTGCTGGTGGGTATGGCGTGGGTAATTATCACTTCGGCTATAAGCCTCATCCGTTTATTATATCTCTTTCTTTCAATATAACCCTTTCGAATAATTAATTATTGCTATTATTATTATTATTATTATTATTATTATTATTATTATTATTATTATTATTATAACTGTAACACCCTGATTTTTGAGACGTTTAAAATACTATGGTTTTCAAAACATTTATGACTTAAAGTTATAATTTAGCAAAATACGGTCCCATAAAAATATCAAAGTTTTATTTATTTCAAAATACAAACTGACACTGGGTGTTACAACTTACTATCAAAATAAAACCATAGCAAAGCAGTAGACTTACATAACGGAACCATGTCCCTCTTTTATTTCCAAAAAGTCTACTTTCATTGTCTGTCATCTTCTAACCTCTCATACATGATCCTAAGATACATGGTGAAATACATAAGACAAAAATTATCTCGTGAGCTACATGGGTTTAGACACAATATATTATAATCACATTTGATAAATATCTTTTAAAACCATAATTCACGCAAGAAGAAAACTATGCAAATGCATGATCACACTCTGTTGGGAGTTGAAATATGAAAATAGATGAACTAATATAGATATGG